>JAPSES010000144.1:10740740-10754572 GCA_029822895.1 Maxillicosta whitleyi
TTTCTGTGGGTATGTTTCCAGTGTCAAGAATCTAATAAAATAGATAAAAAACAAATGTGGCAGTAATATTGCGGGGTATCAGTCACAATATGTGGGGGAACTGTGCTGCTTGGAGGAGGTTTGTGCTCTGAGTGATTTTCTAGTTATTTTTATGTTATAGATTTCTTTAATTCTTATCTTTGGCTGTTACTGTCCATTCTAAAGCTTATTTTATATTTTATTTAGCATTTATTTCTCACATATTTTACATCTGAACGTCTGAATGTCATATCTGATGACCGTGAAAACATGAATAACTGCCTTTTACACCAATTATTGACATGTATTGACAGGATCGTAGATGGCTTCAGTCGGCGATGGATGCTCGGGTCCTTATGGGTCGACATTGCACAGTAATGTTCTTCCATACCAGATAATCTTGAGTAGTTTGAGTTTTATTATCAGTGTTTTAATGACAGCAGGATGTGTACAATCCAGACGCACACAGAGCAATAAACTGTTTTGACAATGTCACTAAAATAAAGTTGGTTCATAAAAAATCCTGCTGACATCCAATATGGCTCCAGACCCAGGCTCTTCCATAATAATTTACAGTGTAGTGCAGCAAACATGACCATGTGGAGATGACATGTGCCTGCAAACATTATGTTTCATTGATGTCACTGTCAGCGTTAGAGAGAAAATGTCTGGTGACAAAAACAACACCATCGCTATTTCACGCCGCCTGGTATGTTGAATACAGAGTAGTATGGAGACGACCAAAGGGAGGTGGACATGACACTGGGATGACAATCATTAAAAATATCCTGAGCTGACAGAAAAGTAAATTAGGAACCGGTGATAAATTGAGTGTAAATGTATCTATTTGAGCCGGGGAAAATGTGCCACTTGTGTAA
The DNA here is from genome assembly GCA_029822895.1 of Maxillicosta whitleyi. Lineage (NCBI taxonomy): Eukaryota > Metazoa > Chordata > Actinopteri > Perciformes > Neosebastidae > Maxillicosta > Maxillicosta whitleyi. The sequence continues at coordinate 10,741,637 of JAPSES010000144.1, forward strand.
AAATCTATTGTTTTCAGTACTGATGGGTATCCCCTTAGTAGAGGAGAGGAGTACGTTTTATTTATTTATTATTATTATTATTATTATTTATATTCTGCCTGTTAATAAATGTTTTGTGTGTGTGTTTAGATCCACTGCGATCTGTAAGTTGTAATGCACATGTATAAATGATAAACTGAGATATAACATTGTTAAAATTCCACTTATTTTTTAAAGAATTGTCATATTTGTCCGTGTTATGTTCAAGTACAGTTCGTAGATGTGAACATTTTCATTATAGAATTGTACTTTTTTTTCCCCCACTCAAAAACATAGAGAAATCTTTGGAGTTGACATTATTTATCAGTTCTGATGCTATTATTCATATTATTTATTGGGGTCCGGCCCACTTCAGGTCATATTAGTCTGTATGTAACATGAGTTTGACACCCCTGGTCTATAATCTGACCACATACACCTTGAAAAGTGGCTTTAAAAATTCTTAAATTTGACTTGTATCTGAAATGCCAATTCCCTGGATAGCATAAGAGTGACATAGAGCTGGAATGGGCGGGGCTTTTGTGCCGTCAGGTGGTCATGGGGAAAAATGGTGGAATTTTGGAAATTTTACAATGAATCGACCCATAAAAGAATTATTTGTATGTGTCAGATTAGTAAATGTTGATTTTAAGACACATACATATTAAAGACCGTTGACAAAAAACTAAGCAACGGTAAAACTAGAGCAGTTCAGTTAAGTTTTAGAAAAATCAATAAAAATCATTACATGAGAAAATAGAAAAAAAAAATTAATAGAACGTATATTCTACAGTGTTGTTTTTATTGTTGTATTATCTTTCTATCATTGTCTATTTATCATAAGTTGGATTTGGACCTAATTTTACTTAAGCTTTTCTTTTGCACTGCAATGTTATTTTTGCTGCTAAATTGTTTCTCATGGTCTTGAAACAATGATTATAACATTCTATTGGCAGCTCACTGTGTGCTAATGTGCTAATGCTACTTGCTAATGCTAAATAAATACAGGACTTGTAAATATCTCATGAGGATAATAAAGCTTGTTGTCCTTTAATATGTTATTTGTTATCCATGTTATGGGGCATTAGAGTGTTCACCCAGGAACATGTATAAAATATACATCAGAAGCATGACCTGATTCATGTCAAACTAGATGAATTTGCATGTTGCTTTTTTTTTTTTTTGGTTTAGTTTTATTTTCCACATTCCAAAGTATGTTTTTACTTGATGAATAACAATATGAAATGGTGAAGAAGCTAATGTTAGAAGCAGTAAAATAGAATAAACTATGGTGGTGCTAACAAATGTGTAACTTGTAAAATAATGCTAATTTGAGCAACACTTATAAGCCATCCAGAATATTGTAAACATTGTGCTATATTTGTATAATATATGCTCTTCTAATCATTAGTGTAGGTTTAAGATTATGCATATTTCAATTTTACTCAAGAAGAAGCAGCGATAAATAACCGGATTTGACGTTATGAAAATCATAGATGGCAAAGGTTCATAATAAAAGATTCAGTGTTGAAATAGAGATTATACTCAGGGATTAAGAAAATGAAAAATACTGTGGAAAATAAATAAATAGATGCAATTAAATGCTCATTACCTCAAAACGGCTCATTTTATAATGGAAACAGGTGAGACAAAAAGCACAGGACTAATAACATTAAATAAAACTCAAGTGCAGGTAGAAAACAGATGCAAAAAAGCAGAGGGTGCACATTAACAGACATAAAATATTAGATGTTAATTACACATATTTCTCTTACTCTTCTTAATAGTGGCTGGTAATGGTTTTGTCCCAGTCGACCACAGTATTAATTTTCATTCATATTTAACAAACACAAGATTTTGACTTCCATTATAAGACTTAGACACAGCACCTTCACAGAATTAAATAACACGAACACAGAGAATTTTAAAACTAATTAAATGACTGGTTATTGGACAAATGGTTGCTGGGTTTGTTATTTTTAGGCTGCTATTTCCCGCTGCCTTCGCTTCTTCAATTTTTTATTTTTTTTTTACCACACAGATAAGGTAATAATATTTCCAAATTGGCATGAAATTATACACTTTATTAATAAAAGTGCAATTTTCTTGCCCACAAATCCCCACCTGTGCACTCAAGTCTTCAGTACAACTTAGGGAACGTGGTCTAATGGTCTAAAATTATACTGGAATGAAAGTAGAAAATAGTTTTCTTTCAAGTACCATCGAATGTTCTTCGTGGAGGACGACCAGATCCCTGTAAAAAAATATACCAGCTAGGTTTTCTTCATGATCAAAAAGCATTAAAAGCAGTCACTAATAATACTTTAACTCAAACTGTGTCTTTTTTAATTCTAAAATCTTAATAATATTTAATTTTGACCAATAACAGTAATAAAACATGGATGAAGAGGTTTAGAAACAATTGTTCCAAAAGTTTGAGTGAAAAAAAAAAGACTAAGAGTTTAACTACAGGTTATTTTAATATGTATGATTAACCTTTTAATCCTATTTTTTATATTATTTCATACCTCTAGTATAATATAAGTCTAAAAACAAAAGCTATGTATACGCATGTTGCTCAAATTAGCATTATTTTGCAAGTTACACATTTGTTAGCATGTCTTCGACGTCATAGTTTATTCTATTTTACTGCCTCTCTAAATTAGCTGCCTCACCATTTCATATTGTTTTTCATTAAGTAAGAACACACTTTGGAATGTGGAAATTAAAACTAAACCAAAAAAAAAAAAAAAAGCAATATGCTAATACAGCTAGCTTGACATGAATCAGCTCATGCCTCTGTATATTTTATACATGTTCCGGGGTGAACACTCTAAGCCCCATAACATGGATGATAAATAACATATTAAAGAACAACTTGCATTATTATCCTTTTAAGATATTTACAAGTCCTGTATTAATTTAGCATTAGCAAGTAGCATTAGCACACAGTGAGCTGCCAATAGAATAGAATGTTATCTGTTAATATTTTTAGCTTTTTATTAATTACATTATCAATAATCTAAATATACAAACAATAACTTGTGACAATAACATCAGTGAAATGTCTTTAAATGGAGCCAAATTGAGTTGATGTTATTAACCACTCCACTCCACCACTATTTGGAAATAGTGGTGGAGTGTGACGTTCTTTCTTGGTTCCACCCATTGTTTTTTTTTTGTTTGTTTTTTTCAGCTGAATGGAGCCCATTTTCATGACTGTATAGAATAACTGGTTAGCTCAGATGACTTCAATAAGGGTTCGATTTGTTACATTTTTAACTATTTCCTTCATGACATTTGCCCATATAAGGCCGAGACTTCAGAGAAACTGAGAAACGGGACAGACCAGTACAGTTATCAACCTGGAGGGGGCGGGGCCTGAAGTGACTCATGTGCATTTAAAGGGCCAGCGCTCCAAACGACGGACGTGTGGAGTTGAATTAATGAAGAATTCAGACCCAAACAGAACATTTACAGTTTATGTAGAACACAGGGAAATGCGTAAAAATGTATAATTCCATTTAAAACCATAAAATATGAACCCTGTAAATACGCCTCTGGGTTATGGATCTCATGATATACCTTATTAGTCTCAGAGCATAATTGCCTCAGTCATATTTTTTTTTTTCATGTTATAGCCAAAGATCGACACCTTCTTAAAGTAATAAAATAAGTAATTTTTTCCAGATTTTTCAGGAAACACAAAAAACTGAACCATTTCTTGACTATATGATATTTATATATACAGGTAGTCCTCGGGTTATGAACGAGTTCTGTTCCTAAGCTGTTGACGTAACCCGAATTTCCGTGTAAGTTGGAATTAACCCTTTAGTACCCCTAAATACCCCCTAAATCTCTAATTAACTATCCAAATGCATGTATTATACTTCATATTAATAAAATAAAGTAAAAAATAAGATACTGTACTTACTGTACGTACAGTATACAGTACGGATGTACAGTAATGGTGGACGAGACTCCAGCGTCATAAAGTCGAAATAACGTAAGTTGAGTACGTCGTAACCCAAGGACTATCTATATATTATACTAAAGGGGTAGAATGGCGTGATCTGTTTAACTAAGGATGTAGGCAATTTTACCAGAAGTGTCCAGCATCATGAGGAGATGATTTAGGCAAAAACATAATTTTTGGGGGAAAAAAAATTATGAGATGCAATATTTAGCAGCAGTGTTCAGAGAGTAAAACTACACAAACGTCACAATTTGACCAAAAATATGACTGAGAAAAATTATGCAATGAAAGTAAGAATATTCCTCGTGCTGCTTTTATACATGTAGTGCGTTTTCTGTGTTAAACTGTTGCTGCCAATTTGACGTTTGTTGGATCTCAAAGGGGCGTCTGTGGCTGAAAACAGCTTAATGAAATGTGTGTAGTTCTTTTCAGACCAAACAGATACATCAGACGTTTAGTCCATACTTCAGCGCTTAGCCCCGCTCAGCTCAAGGTGCATTACAAACTGATGATCAATGGCTTCCAGCAGTGTATAATGGAGCCCAGATGCTTGTTTTGATTAAGAGAGTCAGGGTTGGAGCTGACGGTGGCAAACCCCACACACGCACATCCAGCCTGAACCGTCGACTGTGTGGTAATCGCCGGGTTTTTACTGAGGCACAGATTGCGACGTCTGATTGGTCAGAGTCCAATGACTGAGGGAGCAAAACGGCACGGGAACATTTGGATGTAGTCTGCGAGGTGTGCCAATGCAATTTTCATCATTTTCGACCCAAATTCACCATGTAGAAGGGCCGCTGAACATCATGAGATTTGCAAAGCGGTGAGATGCCAAGACATTCTCTGGCAATAATGGACCTGCAGCTGTAGAGGTGTGATCCAGCCAAGTTATGAGGCAGGTGACGGTCCATCCATCACACACATCCAAATGAGAGCAATGGGATGAAAGAGCTGAGGTTTAAAGCTCAGGTCTTACGGGTTAATAGTTATGAAGGAGAAGCCAGACGTGGACAGGATGCATACGTATGTATATGCAGGAAAAAAAAGAAAGTATTGGTAGAAAAATGGGGAATAGCACTGAAAATAGAACGTTTCTTTCGGCTTTTATCCCTTCAACAGCAAAGTCAAATCGCACAGGTTTTTACGTTGGATGCCCTTCCTGACACAAACGGGCTTGGAACCAGCACAATGGGCTACAAAGCGTAAAGGACCTTTCAAAGTCAGTACCAAAGTCAGTGGTGTTAACCACTGAGCTACTCAGTCCCTGGAGAATAATACTAAAAATTAAAAAATATATTTTTTTGTTCTTACTCCGCCCACTTTAAAACGGGACTTTGACCCCCTAAACATGCTCAAAAACTCACCAAATTTGGCACGCAGGTCAGGTCTTTGTGAAAAATTTGATAAAATGAAAACATTTTTACCCTCACATCCCATAATGACCTCTGTAGCGCCCCCTAAAAATATTATCTCAAAACAAAAAGTAAAGGGAGATCTCAGAAACATTTCAATAAAAGTTAACAGAACATTTGAATAAACAAATAAAATGTAAGGTTTATAAAATGAATAATGAAAAATATTCAATTAGAACTCGACTGAGCGGTCACTTGGCTAATTTTATTGTCTTTATTTAATGGCACATATATGATATAATATACATTATTAAATATTATATCAAGAGGATGGATGAATGAATGAATGGGTGAATATTGTATTGTATTATATTATATTGTTGCAATCAGGCAGAAACCTCTGATGTCCAAAATAGTTTTGTTTTTTTCAGGAAACTGGAAAAACTATGTATATTCTGAATAAATGAATGGAGTTAAGAGATGTATTCACCTGGCGTTTGCAACAGTTTTTATTGCTTAAATGTTTCTAAAACTGGCCAATATAATAGTTTTATGACAAAAGACCAAAATTAGACTTCAGAGGTTTATACCAGACAGAGATTATACATAAAAAATAACACATTTTTCTAATTATTTTTTGTGCCAATTATTTTATGTTCAGTTATATTACATTTGGCTGACACTTTTATCCAAAGCTAAGGTGCAGGCATGTAGAGCACAAAGGGCCTTACCCAAGGGACCACCTGGGATTCAAACTGGCAACCTTCCACACCAAAGTCTGCAGTGTTAACCACTAAGCTATCCAGTCTCTGTTTTATATAGTTATATATATATATTTTTGCTTCAGTTTTCTCCATTTCTAAAATATAAACCTTTGATCTTTAATGAACATCTACATGATCAGTGTATTAAAGGAACACATCTGATTTTTACTGGAAAAAAAACAAAAAACAAAATAGAGGCGATAATATTACTATAAACGTTGATAGGTTTGGTAACAAAGGTTAAATTTAGAGAGACATTCATTTGGGAACTGCCCCAGAAGTAGCTCTGGGTCTTCATGGGTTATGGGTTCATTTCTGTGCGGTGTTAAAAACATTTCGGACATTTTGGACTCAAAGTGTTTCTCCAAAAACCACCTATTTTCCGTCTTTGACCTTGTCGACCTGACACGGTCTACTGGAGCAAAATTCACCCAACATCAACACTTTGTAAAACATTCCATTGGTTTCATCTCCATCCCTTAATATTACCTCTCCCGCAGTTGTTCATATTAATATTGACTCCAGAATCCTAGAATTAGGCCGACTGTAGTGAAAGAAAAGTTCCCTGATGTGAGTACAGACGGAGAAAAGGCAGCTGCATCAGAGCCAAAGTGTTTACAAATTCATTTATCTTCTCACATATTGAATGGAAAAATATAACAGTATTGATATTTGTAAAAACGCTGAATAACAGATCACATAATTGGCCCAGTAGCTAATCTGTCTATGCTTAATAAGAAACCGGACCATTGATTTGTCTTACACCGAAATCAAGCTCCCGTCCTAAAGTAGGGCTATCAAACATGCAGCCCATAGGCCAAAAAACATCCCCCCACAGGCTCCGTTCTGGACCACAAGATGAATTTGGCAAACACAAAAATTACACCGAAGACTTCAACAATTAAGGATGTCAAAAATCCCTTTAGCTCAGGGGTTACGTACAGAACTATTAAACAAAAAAAAACAAAAAAAAACAAACTGTACACGTGTTAATACTGTGGTCGAGTTTATGTAGTTTTTTTTTTGTTTGTTTTACTTTCTAACATTTCATAATTAATTATATCTTACATTTATAATTTACGAAAGAGACTAAATCTTATGGCAAAAAACTCATTGTATGTGTTAGGGTTGATGTTATCTCAAGTGGGTCAGTAACCATGGAAACAAGGATTTTGCCGTTTACAGATGAAGATAAAAGTAAAAAAAATAAAAAGTAAAAGTACTGTATAAACATCACAAGACCACCCTGGTGGAGTCACGACCAGTAAAATAATAGCATAATAACCTATAAATGATGTCGACTTGACCATATTTTTGTCCTTGTTACTCCGCCCCCTCCAAAGGGGAGGCATGGGGTATTGTTTTTGGTTCAGTTTGTTTGTTTGTTGACACTCTAGTAGCAAAACTATTGGTTGAATTTACACCAAATTGGGTTTATAGATGTCGAGTGACTCAGAATAGATCTCGATATATTGTGGGAAAAGTAGGTCAAAGTTACAATTTTTTTTTAATTTTTGAGAAAAATTTTTTTTCTCCAATTTACTTATAATGCGTGAAATGTTGCACGTCTGTAGCAGCAAAATTATTGGTTGAATTCACACCAAATTTGGTTTATAGATATTCAGTGACTCAGAATAGATTTAACTATTTTTGGGAAAAAGTAGGTCAAAGTTAAAATTTTTCATGAAATTAAAAAAAAAAAAAAAAATCTCCCATTTACCTATAATGGGTGAAATTTCAAATGTCTATAAAAACATCAATTTTGTTTCGACTTGGATCAATGTCAAAATAAGCTACAATACATGTGGGGGGTGGGGTTTGTTGTGCCTGGAACCACTTGTTTTTTTCATATTTTCATTGTCTTACATTTTATAATTAATCATATTTTGCATTTGTGATTTACTAAAAAGACCAAATTCATAACTCATGACAATCTCATTGAATGTGTTGGTGAATAAGGATGATTCTGATGTTCTCGCAAGTGGCTCGGTAACCATGGAAATGTAGCCCGTGCTACTTATTTACCAAAAGTGACATTACATGAACACAATGGTGGAGTCACAACCAGTATCATAATAACCTAAAAATAATGCCAATTCCATATTTTTATTGTTTTATTATGTTTTTTTTTTTTGTTTTTTTTTTTATGAAAACAGTAATAGCAAGTCCCATTATTCTGGTTCCAAGCCCAGTTGTGTCAGGAAGGGCATCCAACATAAAAACCTCTGCCAAATCAACAATTGAAGGTGATTCACTGTGGCCCCCCGAAAGGGAAAAAGCTGAAAGAAATCATCATGTGTAAAATCATAAACTGAGGCATAATATTGGTAAAATAATTTTGCTTTTGCACTAAAGCAACAAGAAAAAAAAAGTAATTTTCAGATTATTAACTAATAACTAATATTTTACTGATTGGGCTCATTTGATATCATGACCTCCTCCCCCATGCCCACCCACTCACCCCCCCGCCATCGTATGGTATGGCAGCAGGGTGATCAAGTGATGTTTACAGTATTTAGAATCTCTGTAAATAAACGACCAGTGAGCCACGTTACCATGGATACGTGCTAAGCATTATGTTCACCTCTGAGGGCCACTTCATACAAGATTATGCTAATTCAGACTAAGAATCTTGCTGGAAGGGATGTAATCCTTGAGAGGTAAATTTCTGTCACAACATTCGGAACAAACGTGGATCGCAGAAGCCCCTTTTTTTCCTCCTCCCCACAGAGGCTTCTCCGGGGATGTGATCTGGATCTTCTTTGAAACCGTGACAATGACAGGCACCTGTGTGAGGTGATGGACGTTTGTCTGTGCAGTCTGATGTCAAAAAAAAAAAAAAAAAAAAAAGTCTGTAGTTGAAATTCACACCTGATTCTAACAAACAGCTCCTGACTACAGCTCCTGAGAGGGCAGTATAAAAGACTGAAACCCCATCCACAGCGAGGGCCATTGATTCAGTTAATTTTATGCTGGAAAATGATTTCCCTGATGGCCAGTTTCACCAAAGCACATTGTGAGCAAAGAAGGCTCCCCACACTAATGTTAAAGCATTGCTCACTATCTATTTATGGTGTGTATGGAATTCATAACGCCCTCCGCTAACACGAGGCTCTCCGGAAAGCACAGCCCGCCCCTTTTTTTATTAACCAACCTGATCCAAACCAACGCATTAGGATATAATGTGATGTGAACGTGTAGTTTTAGTTTTTCAAAATGTGCTAAACAAGTTCTGGGGGAGGAAACGCTGTAGCGTGAAAACAGTTTTTTAGGCTTTTTAGACGAACAGCAGGGGAGAACTTTGCAATCATTCCTCTTTGGTTTATCCCAGTGAATCTGTTAGATTAGGCAGTGCTGAGGGTTTAACATAAATTAGAGGTTACTTCCTGTACGGTGATTTAAAAAACACCCCAATGGAAAGACTTCTCAAGTTAAATAAGGGCTCCCCATAGCTAAATAACTCTTATGTAGTCACATGTTAAAAAAAAAAAAGTTTGGTTTGGTACATTTTTGCTCCAGGGGTCTTTGGTTTGATACATTTTCAATATGTTTTTGGTACAGGGGTTTTCGGTTGAATATATTTTTGATATGTTTTTACTACAGGGTCTTTGGTTCAACACATTTTTTAGATGTTTTTGGTACAGGGGTCTTTGGTTCAACACATTTTCGGGACATTGGTCTTCGGCTCAATATATTTTCAGTACAAGGGTTTTCATTTCAATAAATTTTTGATATGCTTTTGGTACAGGGGTCTTCGGTTCAATACATTTTTGATATGTTTAAATTACAGGGCCTTTGGTTCAATACATTATCGATATGATTTTGTTACAGAGGTCTTTGGTTCAACGCATTTTCAGGACATTGTTCTTCAGTTCGATATATTTTTCATTATGGGGTCTTTGGTTCAATACATGATTGATATGTTTTTGGTACAGGGGTTTTCGGTTGAATATATTTTTGATATGTTTTTGCTACAGGGTCTTTGGTTTAACACATTTTTGAAATGTTTTCGGTACAGAGGTCTTTGGTTCAACACATATTTGGGACATTGGTCTTCGGTTGGATATGTTTTCGGTACAGGGGTCTTCGTTTCAATACATTATCGATCTGTTTACGTACAGGGGTCTTCAGTTCATTCCATTATCAATATGTTTTCTGTACAGCGAAGAAGACCAATTTCATTTTTTTAAAAAAAGGAAAAATGCAAAACCAGTGCACCCTTACACCCTTAGTTTAAACCTTTATTTGAATGACTGGGAGAACTGAAAGCAGCTCTCAAAAGAAATGTGATGGACAAGAAAAATAAAAATTTCCTCTAGGTGGATGACGCTCAAGGCTTGAAGGACCACTCAGCAGAAACCATGGACTCTATCCTTTAGAATATTGGTAAAGAAACACATGACTTCAGGGCTGAACATAAACAGGATTTCCAAAACTTTGGAGTCGGCTCTATGTTCCCCTGATAGGATGGAGGCCAACAAAGCATAATTACAGGCAATGATGTTTCACTAGTTTCACCAACAATACAATAATTACCAGCAAAATGTAATACTTCTTAAAAAGTCTGAAAAGTCTTGAATTTACAAATCTGCATTTAATAATGTAAAAGTCTTTAAAAGGTATTAAATTTGGTATGGTTGGTCTTAAGATATGTTACATAAATGTGTTTACATGTATCTGTTAAATGTTCAAACTGCAATGAAAGTCAACTCAGTTCCACCCATTCCAACCCAACAATTTATACTGAAATTAGAAACCAATTATCGCTAACTTTGCAGCCTCCAGAGAGAAATGACTTGGAACGGTGAGAATCAAGGTGCTGGAGTAAATAAATACATTTTCCTAAATTCTAGGAGCTGTGAATTTTTGCCAGAAAAGCTGTTACACTGCATAACGTTTTTTACATAACGGGATAATATTAGTGTAGTGGCCAAAAATTATAGCATAGCGGGCCGTGATGGTACTTTGTGCTAGCTAGAACCCTGTACATACTGTTATATATGTTATATAATATTGTGACTATTCATATTTTATATCTACGATTTATGTTTTATTATACTTTGCTCCAGTATATTATGTTTTTTTCCTACTGTCTTATCTTATTGTTAGTTTTTGTAATTTTACATTCACTGTAGTCTTGTTTTCTGAAGTATTGGTGTTTTATTAATTGTTTAATCAATTTTATTATTTTCTAAATTGTTGCACTGAGTGGGGTACCACTCCTAATTGAGTTTTATACAATGACAATAAAGGTTATTTTATTCTGTTTCTAAAAGGTGACAATTAAATTATAAGCCTATGTTGATTTGCCAAATATTCCTTGAAAATTTTGTGATACAGTCATGGAAAAATATATTAGACCACCCCTTGTTTTCTTCACTTTCTTGTTCATTTTAATGCCTGGTACAACTAAAGGTACATTTGTTTGGACAAATATAATAATAACAACAAAAACAGCTCATAATAGTTTAATTTCAGAGCTGATATCTATCCATTTAACATGTTTTCTTGATAAAAACTAAAATCACTTCAGTTCTTACATCAATATCTATGACAAGAACAGTGCTTTTAATCATTCCATTGTTTTCGGTCTGTTTTAGTCACATGACACACACAGGAGTTAGGACTGGATTACATAACCATTGTTTTTAATGACTTCATGGACTAAGAATTTTTCTGCAACTGTATGAAATATCTTTGAGCTATAAATGTGGATTCAAATGTTTGTTTTTTCAATATTCTTATATATTTTGTGGCCTTAGTCTCTGATGAATACAGCACAGTGTAATATAATATAATCACAGATATGAATATTTTGCCGGGGGGGGGGAATAGGTATGCTTCCGAAGATTGAACTCAAAGATGTTTGCTAAGGCATCACATATCCATGCCCAGGAAACCAGGCAGAGGCGCTGGATCTATCTACCAATTAAACCAATGAAAAACACTCACCATCAGTTTTCAGCGTCAGAGGCGTCGGCGGACTCAAGACTCTGGCGTTCGTCACCGTGTTCTTCACCAGACAGATGTAACTTCCTACATCTGAGGGTTGAACCTTGGAGATGTACAGGTTTCCCGTGTCCTGGGAGATGAAACGGCGACTGTCCTCAGCGACGAACGAGGGAAACTCATTAAAAACCCAGCTGTAGATTATCTCTGGAAAAGCACGGAAGGGAAAACAGATGAAATGTCAACCTTCCCTTCGTGTCTGTTTGGGTGTTTTTACTGTTAAAAACTTTCCAGTGGTGGAAGCATTTGAATCGTACACTGATCGGCCATAGCATTAAGACCAGGAAAAGTGGTATTAACCCATAAAGAAACCGAACATCCACCATCGGACAAAACCGTCCCTTGATCTAAGATGTTTAATGCGTGTAGATCCATTCATCCTAAATAACAATGGATGGAGAAGTTCGGTTTATGCTCAGTTAATGTCATTTTTTTGTTGAAAAAGTTCGTATTTCTTAAAAATTTCTGTTTCTGATATAATTAATCAACTTGAAAATAAACTTTTGCCGCAAAATATAAAATATAATCTCAAAATAAATGGTGATAAATTACTCAAGAAATGTTAAATCAAAAGAATAACGTATTTGAAAACTGCTGCAAAAGCATGGTTAGGTTTTTATGGGTTAAACAACAACGCAAATCATGCATTAACCCATAAAGAAACAAACATCTACTGGAAACCGAAATTATTTAGTGATATTAAAAGTTAAATAACCTGTTGAACCCACTGATCCTGTCTTTACATGTAAATAATTGGTGTAAAATACAGTTTTTCATCTTTTCATGGTCATCAGATATGACCCATTTGGATGTTCAG
>JAPSES010000144.1:10841440-10856076 GCA_029822895.1 Maxillicosta whitleyi
GATTAAACACGACATCAGATCTGATTATAACTCCTGCAGTTAAACTTTAACACAACAGTATATTTATTTGACAAAAAACTCATCTGTTTTTCATTATGAGCTAAATGAATGATTTTCTTCTAATTGCTTTTCCATAACCTGCCAAAAACATAGAACAAAAAGAGTTGGAAACAATTAAAATGTAAAAATGTCACAGTAATAATAATAATAATAATAGTAATGTCTATTTAATTTAGGGAGAATTACGGATACATTGTGTTGCCCATGTTTTGGTATCTTTGTTTATATCTTACATCCTACTGTTGTGCCCTTTTTACTAGGGGTGGGGGATATATATACAGGTAGTCCTCCGGTTACGACGTACCCAACTTACGTTATTTCGACTTTACGACGCCGGAGTCTCGTCCGCTACTGTAGATACGTACTGTATACTGTACGTACAGTAAGTACAGTATCTTATTTTTTTTTTACTTTATTTTATTAATATGAAGTAAAATACATGAATTTGGATAGTTATTTAGAGATTGAGGGGGTATTTAGGGGTACTAAAGGGTTAATTTCAATTTACGTGGAAATTTGGGTTACATCGACAGCGTAGGAACGGAGCTCATTTGTAACCCGAGAACTATCTGTACCATATCGTGCAGCGCTAACCCCTACTTTTTATGTCTGTAAACCCAGTTTTTAATTTTAACTAAATATTTTGCATATTTGTGAACCTGACAGATCAGATATTGAACCGTTTACACCTGTAGATGTTTTGGGTCTTAATGGGTTTAAGACATTTCTATTATTTTTACTTGAATTCCAACATTAAACTTCCATCACCTCCAGCCAAAAGTGTTTCTATATTCTCATCACCTCGTCCATCGGTGGCATTTGCGCGGCTAAACAGCAGGACCGAGCCGCCGCAGACTCCCCGTCACCTTGGCTGCAGTAAAACGGATGGAGAATCACATGCAGGGACATCAGGCCTGACAACGAGGAGCATGAAATGACTCCTTACCTCTAACAAGGACTAGAAAGAAGCCGCTATGCAGAGTGCACACGGCTCCGAGCAGAAGGGTCCGCCGGCGCCGGGCCACGGACGGACACAGAGACAGATGTAATGCTCAAAGGACACCGCGAAAAGCACACTTTACTTTAATTGTGGTTTTGCGCCTTAAGCAGTGGTTCCAGTAGGTGAGTGGAGTTCTGATGAGGACTCCTCCTGTCTGCTGCCCTTCTCACTTCCACTCAAAGCCTGTGGCGAAGAACTGACTGTGACCCGCAGATACCGGCGTAATCAAACAACATGTGACTGGACTGGAAGACCTGGACTTTCATCACCTTTTTAGAAGGAACCGGCTAAAAGTCGTTTTTGACACAGCCTCTTCCCTTCCCACGGATTTTTCGTTGCATGTCTTATTTTCCTGAGGCGATCGGTCGAAGGGTTGAGACGGCAACCGACTAATATAAAAGTGTTAAGAAACAATCAGGAGTACAGTCTGAAGGCTGGTGTAGCACAACCATGTGGGTGTCAAACATCATTTTCTCATTTTAGTTCATATATAACCCAAGAAATAAAAAGTATATAGTCAATAAAATCCAGTAAATAATAATAAATCATATAGCCCAAGTGGGCCAGACCACTGAATAAAATATTAGTAGTAGTAGTATAGTCTGCCAGTGACCCAGAATATATAAGATTACATTTTGGGGAAAAGTTAAAATTTGTAAAAGAATTTTCAAAGTCTTTGTTTCTATTCCGTTTACTAATAATGGGTGAAATTTCAAATGTCTATAAAAACAATTTTGTTTTGATTTACTTCAGACTTGACACAAATATAAAGGTAATTGATATGCTGACATCAGCACACGCATAATCATGATTACATCAGCTCGGGGGGGGGGGGGGATTGTATTCCTACTATTACTATTAAATAATAATAATAATACTAATAATAGTTGTATTTTCATGAGTGGTCTGGCCCAGTTGGGCTATCTGATTTGATTTTATTGGCTATATATTTTATTTTTTGGGCTATATGTGAACTAAAATGAGTTTGACACCCCTAATCTACACCATCAATTGGATTGAACAGTATTACTGTTAGTATCATAATCGCAGTACTTTGAAAACATCGCAGAAGTGGCGAAAAATCTTTTTCTTTTTTTTTTTGTCCAGATTCACACAACATATATAGATTTAATTTATGGTAGAATCATATGAATAAGCTTCTGTAATGTCACTATATTTTCCATCCATTGTTTTATAAATGAAAGTTGGGGGGGGGGGAGCACTCAAGTAAAAGTTCCGGGAAAGGAAAATAAGATGCACAACAGTGAGACAAAGGAATTAGTAAAGTTTCTGGAGTTTCAATTATATGGTGTGACCCCCGGTGTCATCTTATAATAATAATAATAATTATTATTATTATTGTTATTATTATTTGTACATACTGTGTTGTATTTTCGGAGCAGGGATGGAAATATAAAAGACAAACCCATTTGTACTTTTTTATTCCTTCACCATGAGAATCGATAAAGACTCAGATCGATACGCAGAATCAGAATTAGTTAAATTCTTATCGACTCTCATCTCGAGGACCGACGTGGTTTCATTTAGGAATAAGGAGGTGTTGGCTGGTATCCTACTTATTTACTTAAAAGAATCGGAACAGTAGTTAGTCTGATTTGTGTGTTTAAAAGCCGAAAAGTTGCTTAACGTCGACATAAATTCTCCCATTTTTCACCTCTCCTGCTTTCACATCTCTAAGTTTTACAATCTGCATGTATTCAATACTTATTGAAGCAGTGAGTAGGATGACTGAGGCTTTGTTTCAGGTTTGCCGATTTTGCTAATTACAAGTTATTTTGTTAAAATAAATAAATAAAAGTCCTGGTGACAGTTGCATAATCTCCGAGTCATCTGTGTCTGTGGGGGCTAAAAAAAAAAATAAAAAAACTTACATGACAACTGTTAATACGTCTTGTGCTTTTAGTAGTTCTGGTTGTATCACTGTTGCATAAGACATTTCTGGCATTAAATTGGTTGGTTTGACAGATTTTCTCAGATATGAGTCAGGACTGTAAGTAAACAAGCCACACTATAGCAGAAAGGTTTAATTTATTTAAAAAAAAAAAAACTAATGAGTGAGAAAACCGGCAGGATTTCATAGAATGTTTTCATTAGTCAGTCAGAGAAGAGAAATGTCAGGTAGAAATGCCTCAGGTCATTTATTTCCTCACCACTGGCGGTGTGAAACCCCTGGTTATGTGTTCATTAATGAACACGGTGCTCAGCATTATATTATATACAAGATATGCCTGATTTAGTTCCGTATTTATGTTGCGATAACAATGTTTTTATTTAGCGGCAGAACATTCATATCATATTTATTGCCTCTCCTTTTGGAATCATTTCTCCGAGCTCCATCAGTTGTTTTTTGTGATCCACGCCCGTCTCAGACGCTGTAATTACATCAGATGGCTCTAAACTTCAGGCTGCCTGTTGTAGTCGATTCACTCTCCTGCATAAAAGATGTAAACTAACCTTTGATTGCTTCATCAAACATAAAAAAGAAAAGAAACTGGCATCAGCCAACTGAAAACTCAAAGATCTCTTGAATTGCTGCTTCTGTTTTTAGCTGGGAGTCTTTGGATGAAGCCCTCGGTGTCTCCACTGGAACAGAAATGATCTTTTTTCCACAACACAGAAGAACCTCATTTGGAAGTTTGAACTGTACAAACGATGCTAAAGAAATCTAAGCCCCTCCCATTTCATTAATTCAAAAAAACTAAACGGAACAGCCAGAAAAAGCTCCACTTCCTGTTTAGTAAAGTCAAATACAACATGACCTACAGCGCCACCTACCCACAATGCACCTTGTTTTATTCACAACAAACTAGTTCAGTTCATTTCATGTTTTCTGGAGAAATAACAAAGTTAAATTGAACGTACATTCTTAGATTCTATTATTGCTCTACTCTTACCTGTTCCATGTCAGATATAATTATTTAGCGCTGATTAAACACGACATCAGATCTGATTATAACTCCTGCAGTTAAACTTTAACACAACAGTATATTTATTTGACAAAAACCTCATCTTTTTTTCATTACGAGCTAAATGAATGAAAACATAGAACAAAAAGAGTTGGAAACAATTTTGCAAACAAGCAAAACAACAAATTTGGCTCAACAGCACGTTAGTACAGAAACCAGGCTATGAGCACATTAACCATAAACTATACAAACATGTTCTTTCCTCCCACTGTGTAAAACACGGTCTGAACAATAAAAGGTCCCACACTATAATGTTTAGCCTTTAGCTTTGAATAAGACTCGCATTCACTGTGGCACCAGATGAACTTAAGCGATGTTAGAACCTTTAGTTCCATCAGAAATTGACCTTTTTATAAAGCTGACATATATACGAAGTACTAGTACAGGTAGTCCTTGGGTTACGAACAAGCTCTGTTCCTACGTTGTCGATGTAACTCAAATTTACGCGCAAGTCAGAATTAACCCTTTAGTACCCCTAAATACCCCCTAAATCTCTAAATAACTATCCAAAATAAAGTAAAAAAAGATACTGTACTTAATGCACATACAGTATACAGAACGTATGTACAGTAATAGCGGACGAAATTTCAGCATTGTAAAGTTGAAATAACATAAGTCGCGTACATCGTAACCCGAGGACTAACTGCATAAGTATCAGCAGCCTTTCCAAACATTTAATACAAAAAGTCATGGTCAAATTAAACTTATTACATTCATGTACAATACATAATCACTGGTTTCAATGAGCAACCACGCACACTCCAATTAGCATTTCTGCACATGCTCTAAACTGTCTGGCGTGCACAACCGCATTCTTTTCAATGAAAACGTCTGATAATGAAACTTGTACTGAATTTACTTCATTTATTTATCATTTACTGTAGTAGCGACTGGGTAGCATAGTGGTTTACGCCAAGATGGCAGGTTTGAGACCCAGGTGGCCCCTTGGGAAAGGTCTTCTACTCGAACCCGGTTGTGTCAGAAGGTCATACGACGTAAAAACCTGTGCCAAATCAACATGCGATTGTGATTCGCCGTGGCGACCCCGAAAGGAAAAAGCTGAAAGAAACTTACTGTAGTAAATTTCACTTCATTTGGATATTCACAACTACAGTTAACCCTACAATGCCAAATGTATCATATTTGATACATGAGTTTTGAAGCCCTCTAACTGATCAGTGTAATTTTTTTTTCTTGAATAACCTGATGTATATAATTAGATACATGCAGTATACAGATAATCCACCAGGGGGAGGAATTCATTCACCAGAGGCCTTTCCAGTGACACGACAAGATTAAATTAATGAGGAAGGAGGAATAACTTTGACAGTTTTGAAAAGGAATTACCAGTTTGTAAGACATACTTACGTTGTTTTTGTTTGTTCAAAAATAATATCAATCAATCCTTTATATATAGCACTTTTCATACACTAGGTGTAGCACTAAGACCTGATGTGTCCAATATGATACAAAACTGAAAATCATACATGGAAATTGCTATTTGATGAAATGTTTTTGGGATGTTCATGAGGACCAATAAATGTTCCAGGAATTTTCTATCAATGATTTAATGTTTCAGGCTTTACAGGGTTAATGAGGGTAAAAATAATAATAATAATAATAATAGTAATAATACAGTGTAAAACCTGTATGCTGCTTGCTGGACCAAATGTATCAACGTAGTGCGCATGTGTGAAAACACCTGAAGTGTATAAATAATACAGGGGTAAAAAATTGGACATGTCACCACACCTGTCTGAGGTAATCAGAAGCTCAGCGTGTGAGTGGATTTTTTTTTCCTACACTGAATAGGTCTACTAACTGAATAAGTAGCACAGAAACACAGACGGACTTTATTGGTAAGGAATCAAATACGGTAATTTCATTAAAGTTGATTTTTCTACATAACAATAAAGGAAAAAAAAAAAAGAAAAATTTCACATAATAGTCCTCCGGCGCCTTTACTCTGAAAACTCCTTAGTGGAACCCAGACGCCCTGTGGAGGAAATCCATTTGAGCTGCTCTCATTCTTTCAGTCACTACACACTGTTCGCAACCACAACAGCGTAAATCAACAAGTAAATTGACAGTGTTGACCACGACAAACCGACGTCTGCCGCATTGATCCATCCATCAATTTCATGCAACATCCTTACTCCAGTCGTGAACAACACCCCCAGATACTGAAACTCCTCCACATCACCCTACTCTTGTATGTTTTTCCTTTTTTCTCTCTCTCTATTTGCTGTTCTACGGCCTCTGAGTAGCATCTATCCTCAAGTCAAACTGGGCTGCAGGCCAGCTGACATCTGCAGGGGTCTTGTGAAAGTGCCGCATGGAGGAGCGACTGAAGATACCTGATCAGCGTGATCGATGTCTGTGCCTCACGTGCACGCCGACGTGCACACCTGCCGCCTGCGCCCCACTTATTGAATCCATGAATCAATTTAATGAGCAGAGGACGGGGTCAGGACTTCAATAAACACCCCACCAAGCTTTCAAATTTAATGTCTGCCCAATGAATGATACTGTACGTTCAACAAACGCCCGTCGCAGAACAACTTCTACGGCAAATTGGAAAATGGATTTGAAAGCGATGGCTGCGTACAGTACACGCCGACGGCCGGATGAGTTTTACAGCTCGTGCATAAACATTAACGGCGCGCACTGCGACTGCAAATGAGCTCCACACCTGAGAGCGAAGTATCGGCGGTGTGGCTGTGTTTGTGATTATGTGTGGCAGGGTGAAAGAGTGAGACTTGAGAAAGAGAATCAGACAACTTCCATTGGTAATCAATACTGCAGCAGTGACCTGGGCATTTGCTCTGTGATTCATCCCATTTAGAGCTACAGGGTTGGCTGCCTGACAGAGACAACTCCATGATTTCCCTCTGGGTTTAGCCGCGGCGCATCCACCTGCTTTACTTGGCTACTTCCACATCTACATACTTATTGATACCTAATGCTCTTATCATGCCTCCTACAGTTTGTGTCCTGATTACCTTTTTTCAGAAAGTCGCCGGGGACTACATTTACATGCACAAAATGTTGCGCTTTCCCCTCTTATTCTGGAAAAAAAAAAGACAATACTCCTTCAAAGCTGCTTACACGGCTAATGAGAATGAATATCCTGCTAATATTCCCATTTATATGGAGCTGTGCGCTGATTAACATAAAAGAAAGTTTTTCACTGACTAGTGCGAACTCAGCTAAAACACTCCTTTCTCTGTCGTTCATTCAACTGCTTTGTTTCACTTTGGGATAATCTTGGGACCATTTGATATCCAAGTATTTCCTCATGCATAAATGTGGTATTGGATCAGGCTTTAAAAGCTGTTGTCCTGGTGGTTTGACAAATATCTGGAGTTTTCAGTTGTCTCTCGTCTATTATATCGTCGCCGTTGGGTGGAAACCATATGTTCAAAACAGTTATTTTTCAACAAACTGGAAAAACCCTGTATGTTCTAAATAAATGAACGGAGTTAAGCGAGTTCAATACTTTTCATTTGGTTAAATGTTATTAAATCAGTCCGACCAATATAAGCAAGTTATGGCAAAAAAAAAGGACCAAAAGTGGACGTATCAGATTTCTGCGCAAATCCAGACAAATATGTACTTTTACTCTATTTTGACTTAAATATAGAATAATAATAATAATAGTTTCTACTTCTCACTACTAGTTGTAATACATTCAATGATTCATATATTACTACATACATCTACTACATTTATTACTGTTTTTTATGGATGTGAACTGATGCTATTTAAGGTGTGGGTGTGGCCTTAATTCTTAAAATATTTCTAATATTATGAATGCTAGTACTTTACTTCTTACCCAGTGACCACAGTTGAAAAATAGCATTTTTTTTTTTTTTTTGCCAATACTGGCACATTGACAAAACTGTTCATTCATGTGTACTGTCCCTGCTAAAATAAACAAACAAATAATGTATTTTACATTGTTGCATACGTAATGGTGTGATGTTGTTGTGCTATATTATGAACAAGATGTTGAAGCATACGTTTTATTTTGAAGGACAGCATTTTCTTTGTCAGTTGTTCTTTTGAGTGTTATTA
Source organism: Maxillicosta whitleyi (assembly GCA_029822895.1). Classification (NCBI taxonomy): domain Eukaryota; kingdom Metazoa; phylum Chordata; class Actinopteri; order Perciformes; family Neosebastidae; genus Maxillicosta; species Maxillicosta whitleyi. Next base: position 10,849,565 of record JAPSES010000144.1, read on the forward strand.
ATGTTGTTATAAAAAAATTGCGTGCGTTTGTAAATGTTCATTGTACGGTTAAAAATGCAACTAGATGTTTGAGATATGCAGGAAGTACGATGCACGTTTTATTTTGAAGCTGAACTTTTTACTTCCGGTAGTTTGTGAATCTTCTCCGAGAAAAGGAAAGCGAAGAAGAAGAAGAGTTTGTCTACTTCTACCATCGATCGAGTCAGACCTACTACACAAACATTCCTAACATTAAGAATTTGACCTAATTGTATGTGACAACATATAAAACAGATGATACAGGTACGTTTTGTTTGCGATACAAGTACTTCTCTACAACACTTCTGTAAATATGACAAAGTCTAATGTCACTGGAGTTTCAATAGTCTAAGGCTTACACTCAGACTGCAGGCAAATGTCACACATCTTATTTTATTTGTCCATATCTGACCTGTATTTGATCTGTTGAAGACAGTTAGAACAGCACAAATCTGATTTTTTGTTGTTAGGCCGCTTTCATATGTACTCCTAAGTCAGATACATACCTGATATTTTGTGACGCCACTTGCAATGAGTCACATTTATCATTGACGTCACTGAAATGCAACAAATGGCACAATTCTGCATCACGGGAGGAGGAGCGGCGGCAGGAAAACCATTTACTTCCATAAATGCAGTGCATGCATGGTCACGTATTATGTCAGGACGTCAGGTCACATTCAGTTCAGACTCAAAACTGAATTAAATCGTATTTAATGTGTAATATGAATGAGCACACAAAAAAATGGATTTCAACTAAAAATCCGAACGGTGCAATAAGACCTGCTGTCTGAATATAGTCTAAATGTTATCCTACTGTCGCTCTTGGAAGACACACACCTGCAGTGACCGGAATTGGAAAATAACACTTGATGTCAGTAAACAACAAAATGTTGAAAACAACCGGGTTGTATTGTTGAACGGGAACATTGTGATGAAATCATATGACAGGCACCAGTTTGTTTGTTTATCTGACCTATATTTCAGAACTGCCTGTTTGTCGACCTCAGCGTAGCTTGTAACTTGTCCACAGGTTTTATTTGAGGAAATAAGCAAATGTAAGTTGTATACAAATGTTACATATTTGAGTCTTGGTTAACCATATAACACCAAACGTATCATTTGAAAATGAGTTTTAAAGCTTTCTACATGTTCAGTGTGATATTTTTTTGTCTTGATGTACCTGATGTATACAATTGGATACATGCAATACACAGATAATCCACCAGGAGGAGGAATTCATTCACCAGACGCCTTTCCAGTGACACGACGACTGTCATTAATGAGGACGGAGGCAGGACTGTGACAATTTTGAAAAGGAATTACCAATGTGTTTGACATGTATGTGTTATATTATGTTTTGGTTTGTTCAAAAATAATACAAGCATTGAGACCTGATGTATCAAATATGATACAAAATTGATATTTAGGAAAACTTTTTTTTTTCCGGGTGGTCAGACGGACCAATTAAGGCTCCAGTTTCAAAGAACTGCAATTCTGTGTCTGATTTAAAGCTTTACAGTGTTAATTTACTTTGATCCATTTATGAAATAATTTCAACTCTTAATTCCAGCTCCATCCTCCATAGGAGACGGGGAGTGTTAACCATTTTATAACCATACCTTTCATGTAATCCAAAAGGAGCCTGCTGTTTGTGTGACATGTAAAAGCATAGTGTGAATGGTATTGGAGGTCTAATTGCAGTCATTGCTCTGCTGTTAAGATCAGCTGTAAAATGGGTTTAACGCTTCATCCACTTACATTAAGTTTCCATGATAGGAGCCAGGCTTCATTTTTCAGCACAATTTCAGCACAAAACCATCAGTGTCAACCTCTTGATCTTCACATGTAGTGATTATAAACTTACTTTCCCCTCCACTAGTTTAACCGTGAATGTGCTTCCAGTCATGAGGTCATCCGAAGCGTCGGCATCGCAGCGGAGAGGACAAATGGTTTGCTATTCAGATGTCTGTGGCGGCAGCATCCCACTAGTGAATACATTTTTCTTCATCCACCGGGGACGCGGGGGCTAATGGAGCATGAGAGTGGCAGTTCCCCCAGAGTTGTGTAGCTGAGTCACGCCCCCGTTTGGAGAAGAGCTGCAGGCGGCGGTTGTGTGAGACCGAGACTAAGAGGGCATGCTGGGAGAGTCTGGGCCAATTCAGGGGTAAACATTGGTGGCAGTAATTGGAGAACAGCACAGCAGGGAATTTCATACATTTGTGATCTGGGTAGCTCAGTCGAGAATATCCTGACTGTGGAGTTTTTGAGTTGAAAAGGACTGATTGTCTTTGTGCCAAATTCTGCCGACTCCCCGTGATACATAGGCCACATACAGTAATAGTTAAAGGTCAACATTTCATTGATTAAACAACCAAACCCCCAAACTCACAGGAGCAGAAGCAGTCCTCCAGAATAGGCTGAAAGTTCTTGGCGTGAAGTGTAAGAATAGAGGTGTAAATAAACACCTTGTTTGGCTGCTAACACACAGAGCTGTGGCTGTCTATCACTTTTTCTAATTTAGTGGCGCTCCACTGGAGCTATTAGTCCTGTTTTTGTAATTAGATAGAATCAATATCATTAGTCATCCATTACAGGTGTTTAAGGAAGTCCTTTTTAATCCATCCATCTGTCCTTGCCTCCCCATTTGTTCATTAGGTCCATGTCCTCAAAGGCTTGTTGAGACAGCGTAGGTAGCTGAGCAAAAATAGATAATATAGACACCTTGAAAACACAGTTCGATAAGACAACCCTGAATGGAAGCTTTGTGAGGGCTTTAGTGCTCTTTTTTCCGTAGTGTTAGCGGTGACTGCCGTTCTTAAAGCTGTTATCTGTTTTATTACAGTGGTGATGCTGAGGAGACTAAATAACACAAAACCGTGGCCTCTAATGCATATGTATAACCACTGCATATGGAGTACAGCAGCAGGGACGCGCACGGAAATGCTGCAAAATGCTACGAGCTGCACATATCATCGGTGCTTCCACTGCGATAACATCAAAACGGTTAAATGTGAATGGGAGTGCACACACATCGAGGTGCATTGGCAAACTTGGAAGGAAAGTACAAGGTTGGCGGTGGGAGTGACATCCTGTGGTTCTGCTGAGGTCTCTTATCAGTGTCTGCTCCTTATCACTCAGCCACACAACAGCACCGACTCACACAGACTATTTTAGCTGCACCACCTGAGAAGAAATTATCTTTATCAACGTCTGATGCATGACATTCTGTTGTGTTTTCCTGCAAAGCCCAGATACAATTTTGCATCACAGACAGAGCGAAAATAAGCAATAAGATGTATCTGCTGTTACACCGGCCTCAGACGGCATCACATCCAGCTAATTGTTTCATCTCTCTTCGTATTTTAGTGCTCGTCCTAAATAATGTATAAGCAATGTGTTCATGTCATCGTTTCTGGAGTCAAACTCGGTAACGAAGCTTTCTTTGGTTGCAACACAAATAGTCCCAAACCCAATTTCCACATTGGACGCTGTTATATTTAGGCCTAGTTTACACGACAAAATACAGGTAGTCCTCGGGTTATGAACGAGTTTCGTTCCTACGCTGCAACGTAACCCAAATTTGAGATGGAATTAACCCTTTAGTACCCCTAAATACCACCTAAATCTCTAAATAACTATCCAAATACATGTATTATACTTCATATTAATAAAATAAAGTTAAAAAATAAGATACTATACTTACTGTACGTACAATATACAGTACGTGTGTACAGTAATAGCGGATGAGACTCCGGCGTCGTAAAGTCGAAATGACGTAAGTCTGGTACGTCATAACTCGAGGACTACCTGTATATACTGTATACAGGTAGGAACAAGTTCCATTCCTACGCTGCCGACATAACCCGAATATGTACGGTATACATTGCGTTTGTAGAGTAATGGTGGACGAGATTTCGGCGTCGGTCAGTAATGGCGGACGACCTAGCCACCTGGCGTGGCTACTACATGGATAAATGGGAACTTTCACACACTTCTGCGGTTTTGTCCGTATGCTGCCCCCCCCCCACACACACACACACACACACACACACACACACACACTCAAAACACACGTCTACACATGGAATGAACAGTGAGAACTCAACGCCACTTTTGCCTTTTCAGTTCCGATTGTTACCGTCTAAACCTTCGAACCGATGCCAGATACTGTTTTCAAACTAGTTTTCAACGACAGCTCCGGTTTTAAAGCACATCAACAGTTTTTGTTTATCACCATTCTCATCAACCTCCTGTTGGCAGCTGTTCAGTAAATGGGCTCTGATTAAAATGCCTACAGACAGACAACGTTTGCAGGAAAAGAAAATCGAACATCTAGCAGCGAAAGAAGCGTAATGTTAAAGCTAAAAGCAGAAGCTCTTACATATGTCTGGAGGACGGAACAACAGTGACGACGAGACAATCGTGAAACCCTTAAGGACAGTACAGATGATAAAAGACATATATGGACATGGAGTGGGGGGAGTAATACAATACATGTAAGAGCTTTAGATGCATAGAATAGGAAATATGACCTGGATTTAATAATAGTTTATAGGTGATACTCAGAATTAAAATCAATAAATCAATCAATAAGTGACTTGCATTATACTTTATGATACAATCTCCATAGTTTATAAAGTCATATCTTTAAATATTAGCTTTAGTATTTTATTTTTTTGCCTGTAGGTTAATTTGTTTTGTAGCTGTTTTTATTTTGTATGATGCTTTTTTCATCTATTTCATATTTTATGAAAACAGTGAAAGGTTTTACATTAAAGGTTCAACAAATAAAACACTAGTTACAGATAGGGATTATTTTTTTTTACATTAAATAATTATCTTAATTGGAAACGATATAATTTTAGTGTAGTGACTGGATAGCTTAGTGGTTTACACTGCTGATTTAAGTGTGGAAGGTTGCCAGTTCAAATCCCAAGTGGATGCTTTCAGTGCCTATACCTTAAGTCGCTTTGGATAAAAGCATCAGCCAAATGTAATATAATAATAATATTCTTTGTAATTAACATTTATATAGTCGTGAAACTCTTGTCCTTGTTAAATAAGTTAAAATCACCACACTCTGGTCACGCAGTTACCATGACTACACACCACTTTCTAATGTCTCGTCTTTGTGTTTATGTATTTTCAGTCTGATATTTTAACAGTTTTACCATTATCATAGAAATACAGCCCACCATAATGCAAACAAATGACTCCTTCACAGACTTAAGCACAAACGAAGCCCGTTCAACCTGTAAAATACATGATTCTCTTTGAGTAATCTATCAGAATATGTTAAAAAATAAAGCGTCTGTTCTGTAATCTTTAATAACGTATAGTTTGGAGTGTTCGGCGACCACCAAACATACCTTTCAAAGTCCTTTCTTTAAGCTAAAGGTGCATAGACTATCGTTTGTCAAATTGTTATTAATGTGTTTCTGTGTGTGTGCGTGCGATGATAAACCCAAACTATAAAACAACAGACAGCGGTGTTTCTCCACATTTTGCCGCTGCCGTACATCTTTATGTTTTCTTGACACTTTTATGGAGGAGAACTGTCAACGCAGACAGATGTGAAGCACAGAGATAACAAATGTATCTCACATATAACCATCGGCTATCGCACTAAGCGTCGAGTCCTGCACTTCGGAAGGATGACGGATACAAAGACTTTAGGAGTTTTTTTCTGTTTCATACTTTAGACCGGAGTTTACAAATTAATTCATCTTACTTTAATTTCAAGAGCACATTAAAGAGGCACCGTATAAACCACCCAACATTCAACCAGCTTCATTCTCTGTTAGATCGTCTTATTTATGTTTATCTTTAGTTCCATATTTACTTGTTTTGAATCACTTAATTGTTATTTAGTTTCTTTGTTCAATAGTTTCCTTTGTGTTACCTTAGTTGCTATCGTTTTGTTTTTAATCATTAAATTGTTACAGGTAGTCCTTGGGTTACAACGAACCCGACTTACGTTATTTTGACTTTACGATGCTGAAATCTCATCCGCCATTACTGTACATACGTAATATATACTGTATGTACATTAAGTACAGTATTTTATTTTTTACTTTATTTTATTAATATGACGTATAATACATGTATTTGGATAGTTATTTAGGGGGTATTTAGGGGTACTAAAGGGTTATTTCTGACTTACACGGAAATTCGGGTTACGTCGACAGCGTAGGAATGGAACTCTTTCGTAAACCTGAGGATTACCTGTACTTTATTAGCTCCCATGTAAGTGCAGAGCTATATGTGTTTGTGTCGTTTCCGAAGCCGTGTCCGCCTTGAACTTTGTCCGGAAGATTTTTCTAAGGCTATTACTCCGATTTTCTTCAAACTTTGCATGATTGTACTTTGGGTAGAAAGGAAGATGGTTGACCTTGACCTAATTTCAAGGTCACATGGGTCCAAAATTGACCTAATTTTATGTTTTTGTCCTATTTTGACTTTAAATATTGCAGATAGATTTGTTACTATAG
>JAPSES010000144.1:10910040-10922785 GCA_029822895.1 Maxillicosta whitleyi
TAGGTAGGTTGCAGATACCAAATCTGTTTTCATTGGTACTCACCAGTGATGTGGTAGCTGACTTGTCGGTTGACAGCAGAGCTGTCATCATCTCTGGTGTTGAGAACCGCCACTACCTGGCCTGGGGGGTCACTCTCCTGGACTGAACCAAAGTAGTGCTGCTCCAGGAACCTGGGAGGGTTGTCGTTGGTGTCTGACACTGCCACAGTCACAGTGGTGGTACTGGACAGGGATAGGGTCTCTCCGAGGTCTGATGCTACCACTGTAAAAGTCAAGGATGGGTTGGTCTCATGGTCTAAGTCCTTGCGTGTGGAGATCCATCCTGTGTTGCTGTCAATGCTTAAGGTGTCAACCAATGTGTCTGGCTCCATCTCTGACTGAATTAATCCTCCAAGACTGTATGTCACCTGGCCATTGGCTCCAGAGTCTGGGTCTACTGCTTGGATTTGAATGATTTTGGTTCCGATGGACATTCCCTCCACGACTGTAGCCTCGTAGGAGTTGGCCTCAAAAGCTGGTTTGTTATCGTTTAGATCCAACACTTTGACTTCAACATCAACAGAGGTGACAGAATCTAGCTTTGCCTGTTGTCCAGTGGCAGTAACTTTGAAATGGAAACCTTTAATCACCTCATGATCCAAAGGTTTATCAAGTTTAATCACACCTGTGTCTTTTTCCACCACAAATACCCCGTCTTGGTTATTTTCTCCCATTTCTCCATTAACTAGAGCAAAGGTAGCAAATAATGGGCCATGTCCTGCAGGAGTATTGAGGCGTACAGTGCCAATAACTGAACCTATGGGGGTGTCCTCTGGAACACTAAATATGTACTGATGTTGGCTGAAGGAGGGGATGAGGGCATCTGGAGACAGAACATGGATGTAGACAGATACTAGAGAATGTCGGCCTGGGTTTCCTCCATCCACAGCCTTCACAAAAAAGGATAAGACAGAGTTTCTCAAGTGGCTGAAACTGCCTTTTGTCACCATCCAGCCATTGTCAGGGTCTATTTCTAAAATGTCAACAACAGGGACATGAGCTTCACTGTACAGCGAGTATGTCACTTTGGCATTAATGCCATAATCCGGATCATAAGCCTGGATCTGTGTAACCAAAAAACCTTTGGCCACATCAGATTTGACTGAAGCTCTGTATTCTGTGGCACGGAAGCGAGGCATGTTATCGTTATCATCCAGCAGAGTAACTTGTACAGTGCAGTAGGAGGCGCGTCCACCTGAGTCCTGGGCTGCTACTGTCAAAATGATGTCCTTATTTGATGGGTCTTCCCGATCAAGCTTTTCTACAGTGGTTATCTGACCACTCGCATCAATGCTAAATTGGTCCTTGCCCACATCATTAACAAAGAAATAAGTGATGTGGCCAAACACTCCGGGATCAGCATCAGTCGCCTTCACCTGGAAATGATACAAAACAATTTAAGTCAAGTACTGTAGATGTTGCATCTGCACAAATAAATGAATAAATAAATAAAATACAGCTCTGGAACTCTACGAGCAATGGAGTATTTCTATAAGGTGATGTTTATGGTCAGACTTAAGCCAAGGATCTGGACTCATCCAGCTCTGCCAATGGTTACAGTTAACGGTGGATACTCCTACTGCACCGCTGTCTGACAACAATGCATCTTTTTACTTTGGGCAATTGTCACTTTGAGGCAAATCCATGGTTTATAATATTGTTCTGTATGAATACAGATTGAACCGAATAGTTTCAAGGATAAATAAAAACTTTACTGAAACACATACCTATAAATGCTAAAAGCAGTTATCGCTCGTGTCCTTCCAGAGCTGTGTGTAATCTAGACTTGATTTCAGGAGCGCTCACCTGTGTAACTTTGGTTCCTACAGCAGAATTCTCTCTGAGCTCTGCCTCATACATATTCTGTTCAAACACTGGACTAAATAAATTGGCCCCCAGCACCTTCACATGGACCTGTGCAGTGCTGGTAAAGACTCCGTCAGACACTGAAACATTAAGGCTGTAGGACGGCTCCATCCTCTGCTTACGGTGGCTGGATAAGGTGATTATTCCCATGTTCTTGTCCATCACAAAGTTCATCTTTTCATTTCCAGACAAAATGCTGTATTCCAACTTGTCAAAATCTGAGCTGTCAGCATCAGACGCTTGAACACAAGTTACAAAGTGACCCCTAGGTGCTAGCTCGTTTACATATGCCTCATAGAGAAGCTGGTGGAAAACTGGAGGATTGTCATTCAAGTCATTTACAACAACTATAACTGACACTTGGCTGCTCAGTGGTGGGAAGCCATTGTCTGTGGCCCTTACAATGAAGTTATACTGTTGCACCAGCTCATGGTCGAGCATTCGTGCTGTCAGGATCAGTCCACTGCTGCTATCAATATGAAAGTATTCTGTGCTGTTATGGACATCTGAGAAAATCTGATAGCGGACAACATTGTTCTTCTCAGAGTCTTTGTCAGTGGCAATGACCTGAAGGGCAGGAGTTCCGATCATGGCTGTTTCAGACAAAACTACTCTGTAGGACATCTTCTGGAACTTAGGTGGGTTGTCATTTACATCCTGAACAATGACATCTACATCGACCTCAGCACGTGCTCCTGTCAGATAGTCTGTGGCTCTGACAGTCAGGTGGTAAGACATTGCCGTTTCATAGTCCAAAGAGTGAATGACACTAATGACGCCAGTGTCGAAGCCTATATCAAACTGGAGACACGGATCTCCATCGACGATAGTATAGATGATGTTTTGTCCTTCAGGACTAGTAGCGTTGATACCAAGGATCGGTGTGTGCACAGCCACATCCTCATTTACAGAAACGGTATAAAAGGACTTGTCAAAGACAGGCATAGCTTTGTTGACAACAGTGATGGGAAACTCAATGCTAGAGGACAGAGGGGGATATCCACCATCTCTTGCATAAATCACCATCTGGTACTCCACATTTGACAAGTCAGATTCAAACGCCTGCTTGAGACTGAGACTGCCTGTTTGTCGGTTGATTTCAAAGTGACCATGGTCATCTTTTAAATAGTATGCCACCTCTCCATTAATTCCTTTGTCACCATCTACCGCCATAACTCTGAAAATGGGGGATCCTGGCTCAGCCTCAACTTGAACAGCTGCATAATAAGGAAGTCCAACAAACACTGGGGCATTATCATTGATGTCTTCCACTTGGACTCTCACTAACACTCTGGCCACATGCAGACGATCATGCTCCCTTTTAGCTTCAACAACCAGTTCATAGAACTCTTGCTCTTCACGGTCGAAAGGAATCCCGGTTGTTTGGATTACTCCAGAAGTTGGGCGAATTCTGAAACGTGTACCAGCATTCAACAAAGTATATTTTAATGGCTCATTAAGACGGTTTCCAACAGCATTGACAACAGCTACTTTGGTAATGTTTGAGACATTTTCTTGAATAGATGAAGAGTAAATGCTATGGGTGAAGCTGAGACCAGAGTCCAGAGCTTCTCTCACAAGAATGGTAACCAGAGCAGCGCTGGAGAATTTCCCATCTGATACTTTGACGCTAAAGCGGAAACGTTCTTTGGAGAAACTGTTATTTTTTACTATGATGACACCAGTAGAAGGTTTGATGCCAAAGTGCTCTATGACTCCATCAGTCAAGGAATAGGTAAGCTCTGTAGGGACATCTCTATCAGGGTCCACAGCTGAAACCTGCAGAATTTCCACTCCCACATATGTAGGAAGGAGCAACACTGCTTCATAGGCCCCCTGAGTGAAGTGAGGCGGTGAATCATTTGTGTCAATGACTTGTATTGTGACCTCAGTCGGACTGTCTGCTGTTAACTGTGGTCTACCATTGTCCCTTACATGGACATGAAAGTGGAAACTAGCAATTGTCTCATGGTCTAGATTTGCAATTGTTCGGATGGAGCCAGTTCCAGAGTCAACAGTGAAAAACATTTTTGCAGTGTCCTCAACGATCTGGTAGACCAAAACAGCGTTCTGGTTGCGGTCTGCATCATTGGCTTTAATCACTAGTGGTGAGTCATCTGAATTCAATACTACACTGTTGACCGGTGCAGCTTCGCTAATGCTGCCATGATAGTGGAGTTGCTGGAACACTGGTGGGTTGTCATTTTCATCCACCAACTGGATTAGGAGGGTAGCATTGGAAGCCATACCAGCCATGTTGGTAGCCTGGATTATCAGGGTGTAAGATGCTGTGGTCTCATAGTCCAGAGATCTTTGAGTTGTAATGACTCCACTGTACTGATTTATCTGGAACACACGGCCAGTGTTGCCCAGTTTAATATTGTACGTTAGTGTGGACTGGCTGACTGCGCTGACAGTAGTGACAGAAGTCCCGACCACTGCATTCTCAGAGATCTCAGCTTGATATTCAGGCTGTGGAAACTTAGGGCCAGCGTTGTCAGAGAGAGTGACAGCGATGCGCACTATGGTGGTGGTGGACAGTGGAGGAGAGCCGTTATCGGTGACTCTGACCGTAAGAACGTAATGACCGATGCTGGATAGGTCCAAGTCACGAGCAACTGTGATGGTCCCCAAAATGGGCTCAATGTGGAACGTATTTCCAGTGTTCCCTGAGGGAAAGATAAAACCGCTTTAGCACAATTGGACATTTGTGTTCATACATATTTTCAGAACAGTTATTTGAAGTATTTTTAACAGTAGGGCTGCTAAGTACTGACCTTAAATACATTTATAGCAACAGCCTTACTTTTATATAAAACAAAACATTGTTTACAAAAATACATTGTCATTCAGAACCAAACGTCAATACCTATGTATATGCTTGGAAAGGCTTTTTTTTTTGTTTAACATAGTGCTATAAAAAAAAAATTGCTACTACTTAAATTTTGATCCATACTACTACTACTTGAAATTTGATCCATCAGAAGCTCATGATGAATTCTAAAATGTTTTTTCACATCTTATAATGACTCTGAACATCTCCAAAGCTGTGTTCTGCGTATCTACAGCTACCAGCAACTCACTGTTGACTCTTTCTTCAATGGCATCATCATCATACAAACTGCTTTATTCCATATTTATTAGTTTTTTTGGAGCTTTTTTTGAATTGGTATTGTTCTAAATAGTGTTCTAGGATCAGTAATGAAGCCATAGAATGATGAAGGCGTTGAATTTGTTGAACTAATTCCCTGCTCTGACAGAAACAGTGTGTTTGGAGGTTTGAGGTGCATGCCTGCTTCTATGGAGTAGTGCAGCTCTGCGTTGGTGCCTTTGTCTTTATCCAAGGCTGTGACCTGCACCACGGCAGACCCCACCGCTGCCGACTCATAGACGGAGCCTTCGTACAAAGCACTTGTAAAGATGGGGACATGGTCGTTGATGTCTTCGACCTCTATCAGCACACGAGCCAGATTCTTTCTGTAAGGAAACTCTTGGTCCTTCACCTGGAGAAGAAAGATGCCATTGGAGGATTTTAGTGGTGTATTATGATCGGTACACATCAACAGAATCACAGTATTCATGCACGTACAACATTCAGGACAAAATAACAGGCTGCGCACTTTTCATCTTCCTCAGCCAAGTCTAGTGTAAAGGCCCCCACAGAGTCACACATACTTGACTCCGACTGCCGCTACTTGAGACGGACTCAATGATCCAAAGCAGATGCCCGCCAGCCACCTCTGTGCGAAGCTCAGTTTTCAGTCAGACTCAACATACTTGGATTTATACAAAAGACTGCTTGGTAGGTAATCTTCAGATCAACCTGTTTTAAATGTGAAATTGGTAGACTCTCTGTTGAAACCTCAACTGACTGTGGACAGCGAGTCCACGCCACTCACAGTATGTGCACAGTAAAACCGACTGTGGAAACGTTAAGTTGCTATTGAAAGTTCCTGCCATATAATTTAGATTAGACTATTGTCAAGTTAGGTCAAGGTCCCTCAGACTAGATAAGCAACAAGTAGAAATGCCTTATCCAGAGTAATAACAGTTATTAAATGTAACAAAGTACTAGCAGAATGATTAATAAGTTGATTTATTAAAACTATACTAGACTTGTGATTGTGTTAAATGAAAATAAATGATCAAGTAAAAGTATGTAAAAGAATGTGGATCTACTTAAAATTAATGGCATGTAATAGAAGAAAATAAAGTGGCATGTGGCACGTTCCCAGTCAGAAGATTCACAAAAAAGGAGAAGTAAAACGTGACTGGAGGCCTTTTGCCTGCATTCTAAAATGGTTAAAGCCATGAAAAGGCTAACTACCACAGGAAACATCTGCATGGGACTTATCTATCGATGAAGTCAGCCGGACCTCACAAGATCGCACTTAGAGTTCTGTTAAAAACCCAACGTGTGATAATAAGACTTTAGAAGTAAGAAGGATCGAAGATGCAGTGAAAATCTGCTGTCTGATGCTGAATTCTTTTAAGCCCAGAGCAGAGTACGGCAGATTGACAAGGAGTTTTAGGTTCTACTTCTCACATAATGTTGGAGGTTATTACAGACAAAGTAACTCTGTGTGAATAGATAAGGAATCTGAGCAGAGACCTACGGCTCTCTTTAAAGACTTAAAAGACTGATTTTGTCTTTTTCGGACTGATTTCTGACTTTTACATCTTTGAAGGGACATTTTCCAATGAATAGCTGAACTTCTCCCTGGGTTAAACCAAAAAGGCAAAGAGGAACTTTTTTCCCATTTTTCCTTCTTTTTTTGCTCAGCATTAAAGACTAATTCAACAGTTTTAGCTGAACAGTTGAGGACGTTCTCCCAAATTGGATTAATTAATTTTTTTCTTTAACTTGAATATACACATTTTTCTTATTTTCCCCTTGAAGACATTGAGCAAGGAAACAATTTGTTAATTTTTTTTAAAAAAGAACTTCAAGGTCATAGGATAGCATCGAGCTTATAAAAGAAGTAAGGAATGTGAAGAACAGATAGATTAACCTTCATATAGTTCTATAGGTGTAATGATACAAACACCAGCTGATCGACTTTGGACAGTTGTCCTTCAGTATCTTCAGGTCTCTCTCTCTCTCCCTCTTTCCTTTTCTCTCTCTCTTTAACCCTCTCTCTCCTCCTGTCACTCGTCCATCCACCACACTCAGGTTCTGCTCCAGGTTTAACCCTGTTAAATGTTTATGGAAACTGGCCTCACTCTTGTTTCCACCGACTCCAAAGTGTCATGACACACCCTAACCCTGACCTGTTCAGGTGCATCCACATTGTAACTGTGGTGCAGACATGTCCATGCATGCTTCAGATAACACGATTGTGTTGTTGAATGGACAGACAGGTGGACAGATGGACCACATACCATTACATTCTCAGTACCACCCCTTCAGCCAGAGGTTGACCAAGAAGTAAAAACATTTCTGAGAAGGAAACCCAAACTATTGTGGATGATGCACAGCGTTAAAGTAGTGAGGGTGGGGGTCAGACATGCTGCAGAGGTGCTGGCGTTACCATGACGGTGAGGATATGTTGGGCACAGGCCTCATGGTCCAGCCTCTGGGTGGTGTAGATGCTGCCCAGCGTCGGGTGGATGCGGAACAGACGCATGCTGCCGGGGTCGATGGAGCTCTGCACCGAGTAGGTCAGCTGGTGATGCTCATCCCGGTCCAAGGCCAGGACCTGGACCACCTCAGTGTCTGGGGGGGTGTCCTCAGCAATGGTGATGTCATATGTTGGCTGGGAGAAGATGGGAGCATTATCGTTGTTGTCCATGACTGTGATGTGAACCTGAACCATGAGAAGGACAGAGGACAAAAAGGTCAGGGTCAAGGGTCCGGTCCGGCCCACAACATGAATTTACAAAATGTAAAAATGATACTGGACACATAAAGACTGAAAGGTGTCGAAGGGATTTTAGTTCAGGTTCCATATTCAGACAAATATGAGCTCAAGTAAAAAAAAACACCTTTAAATAATAACAACTCCAAAGTTTTCTCTTTCTTTTTCATGCAAAAACAATAACATTATTTGATTATAGTATTTATGTTTTCAAACTGTCCTTTCACCATATTCTGTCCGTTATTGAATGTTTGGTGCTTTTGCAGATCTGCTCTGTAATGCAAATGTACACAGGTTATCATCTTTAGTTTGGATACTTTGTTAATATTTCAATTATTTAATTGTCTGTAAATGTCAGTTCTGCTATGACCCTGTCTATGGTGTACCCTGCCTTCCCCCATGTCAACTAGAATAGACCCCCCCCCCCACTCCCACCCTCCATCTCCACCACAGCAGACATGCAACATTAAAAGTCCAGACACACCCAGCCGGTCCTGGTTCCAGCTGTGGACCCCGTAGCTGTACTTTGGCAGCGCTAACCGCTGAGCCGCCCCCACCATCTGAACTGTGCATGACACATAGAAAACAGCACCAGGAGCAGCAGTGGCGCTCACACAGGGACAACGGTGACGGAGTGACAAGAAGGAGCCTGACATTTGTACTGATTTGTATCCAAGGAAAACATAAAGACAAGTGGAGGGAAACGGAGGCAGGAGTGGAGCGCTGCCAGGCGCCAAGTCTAAAATTAAACCCTGCTGCAGCAGTCGTCCTTCTGTTCCCCGGCGGCGGGACGCCATGCTGCTCCTCCATCTGGGAGCCTTCATCCCATCTAACAGGTGTGTGTGTGTGTGTGTGTGTGTGTGTGTGTGGTGTGTGATGAACAGGAAGTACAAACCAAGTCTAGCATCTGTTACCTGTGTGTGGAACCCTATGGTCTTTTACCTGTGTGGAACCCTATTGTCTGTTACCTGTGTTTAACCTGATCATCTGTTACCTGTGTGGAACCCTATCATCTGTTAACTGTGAGGAACCCTATTGTCTGTTACCTGTGTGGAACCCTATCATCTGTTACCTGTGTGGAACCCTATGGTCTGTTACCTGTGTGGAACTCTATCATCTGTTACCTGTGTGGAACCCTATGGTCTGTTACATGTGTGGAACCCTATCATCTGTTACCTGTGTGGAACCCTATCATCTGTTACCTGTGTGGAACCCTATGGTCTGTTACCTGTGTGGAACCCTATCATCTGTTACCTGTGTGGAACCCTATCATCTGTTACCTGTGTGGAACCCTATCATCTGTTACCTGTGTGGAACCCTATGGTCTGTTACCTGTGTGGAACCCTATCATCTGTTACCTGTGTGGAACCCTATCATCTGTCACCTGTGTGGAACCCTATCATCTGTTACCTGTGTGGAACCCTATGGTCTGTTACCTGTGTGTAGGCGGTGTTGGTTCCGTCCGTGGCCTGTAGCGTCAGGTTGTAGAAGGAGCGCTGTTCAGCATCCAGGGATTTGGCGATGATGATGGTGCCCACGGCCTTGTCCACATCAAACCCACTGTCACTGTTCCCTCCTGTTCCACACAGGGTCAACATTAAACAGAACAAAGCTTCAAAAATACCCGTGGAGGAACACGGTGGTCAGACATGTGCCAGAACAGCTCACATGTCCTCATTATCCTGGATTCACTAACAAGTGTAAATGTGCATCATGTCTGCAACAGTTAATGTCAGATGAAACATATATGTTCCATCTGACATTCTGCTGTGTTCTGTTCTGCTGTGTTCTGTTGGGTTCTGCTGGGTTCTGTTGTGTTCTGCTGGGTTCTGTTGTGTTCTGTTCTGCTGTGTTCTGCTGTGTTTTGTCGGGTTCTGTTGTGTAGAAAATGCACCATATCCGTCCAGTCCATATGTGAAGTGTCATGTGACGGCTTTTGTTAAAATTTGTTTCTATAAAAATAACATTTGATTGACACAAATGATCTGTAATCTTTTTCATTAATGGTATCAGGGATATTTCACTAAAACATCCCAAATATGAACTGAATTTGACGCTTGGTTTTGTCAGGTTCTATATCGACATGAACCCAAAATACAGAGGAAATGAATAAACGAATGAGCAGATTCACATGAATGTGTTTGTATATGAAAGTGAATGGCACATGACCACGCACACGCACACACACACACACACACACACACACACACACAAACGCACACACAAAAACTGCAATGTGCATGAGTGTGTGTTTGTGTGTGTAAGATGGTGTACATCGTGGAGGGGATAGCTGCTGACAGGGAGTGCTACACACACACACACACACACACACACACATACACACGTACACATTCACGAATACACACACATATATACAAATACACACACACATATACACACGTACATACACACGTACACATACACAAATACACACACACGCTGACTGTGTGTGCGGTTTCTTGCCCTCAGACCAACCAATCACAGCAGCACTGATGACAGCAGAGGGAGGGGATTGGACGATGAGCACCAACCAAAAGAACCATGAAAAGGAAGGAAAGGAAAAGAAAACAGGGAAGGCAACAGGACAGCGGGACTGGAAGTCTGAAGCCAGATACCTTCTGAGGAACAGTTCCTGCCACAAGCGCCCTGCAGAATATAGAACATCTCACGGAAAGAGCGAGGACCTTCCAGGCACGAAGCGTTGAGGAAAGAGAGGAGAGAGAAGGTAAGAAGGAGAGGAGGACAGGTTTGAGGAGACGAGGAAATGAGAAGGTAAGAAGGAGAGAAGGACAGGCCTGAGGAGATAAGAAGGAGAGAAGGACAGGCCTGAGGAGATGAGGAGATAAGAAGGAGAGAAGGACAGGTCTGAGGAGATGAGGATATGAGAAGGTAAGAAGGAGAGAAGGACAGGTCTCAGGAGATAAGAAGGAGAGAAGGACAGGTCCGAGGAGATGAGGAGATAAGAAGGAGAGAAGGACAGGCCTGAGGAGACGAGGAGATGAGAAGGTAAGGAGAGAAGGACAGGCCTGAGGAGATGAGGAGATGAGAAGGTAAGAAGGAGAGAAGGACAGGCCAGAGGAGATGAGGAAAGGAGATGATGCAGACAATGGAGACAGCAGCTGCTTCTGTGTGACTCCTCCTGGTGTCTTTGGTTCCTAACATCCAGTTCATGTGCAGATGTTATTGAAGTCATCTGACTCATTTAAGGGACCTTCCACATGTTCAGCACTTTGGCCTAAACCTGGTCTAAATCAGTGACACTTTGGCCTAAACCTGGTCCAAATCAATGACAACAGTTGCCGTGTCCACCATAAACAGTCCCTGCGTCCTCCAGTCAGACTGAACATAAACCCAGTTTGTCCATCCACTGATTCTGATCCAACTCCATGGGTAATCAATGGTGAAGAAGATGATGGTGTTTCCATGGTAACTATAGAGCCTTTATGGGTAAAAAATGGACATTTGGGTCTTTAAGGATAAAAGATGGATGTGTTTTTAAGTGTTAAAGGAAGGAGCAGCTCTTAAATCTCATTGTACATGTGCTGAGTGACAATAAAGGAATTCCGTTCTGTTCTATTTCAGGGTTAACATAAACTATTAGAATTGGAATCCAAAGTCCAGATTATTATTATCATTCAATCATTCAGAACCCATCTGAATGGTCCCTGTTCGAAAGCATAAAAGCAGGGATTAGTGCCTAATTGGGTTACGCCATTTAAGTGGCTGAAAGTGAACAGTGACAGATCAAAGGGCTTTAAGTGTTCTGTGTAGAGAATGTCACACTGGCTTTAACATTCTGAGCTGACAGTCAACAGAACGAGAAGCTGAATGACCTGAATTCAACCCTATATACATATACATATACATACATACATACATACACAGCAGGTATCTGAAGAAGCGGTTGCCATGGTGATGGGGATGGGCAGAGCATAACAGATCATGCAGCAAGGCCACAGTACCTGAACTGCACACAAGCGCACACACACACACTCACGCACACACGCACGCACGCACACACACCACACAACCCTCAACCAGCTGACAGAGGGCAGTGTCATTGCCATGGTGACGCAGGAGTTTACCTGTAATGTCAAACCACAAGGGGGGTGAGCTCTGCTGCAGGGAGACCACGCCCACAATCTCCGCCACCTTATCATTCTCCATGACGGTGAAGTTGTAGAAGGACTCATCAAACAGCAGCGGCGGCACCAGTGGGGGGGGTCGACGGATCCATTCGATGTGGAGGCGAGCAGTGGACGACCTCTGAGGACGCCCGTTGTCTGTGGCTTTGATCTGTACGGACGACAGGAAATAGACATATAGAAGCAACGCACGGCAAAGGTCTGTGGCAACGCGGACACAGCAGGACTGACCCCGCCCACACAGGACGTTCAAGGTCATATGGTCCAAAACTCATGGGAGCAGTGTGGACAGACTGACAGTGAACTAAAGGAGAATCTGAGCTGAAGGATGTGGACTGATCTGGGTTCTGCTAAAGTGAACCACCTCAGACCCACGCATGGGTTTACCGTCCATATTTGGACAAGAGCTTCACACATTTACACAGAAACAACTGTACCCTGCCAAGGACATCCCATAAACATAAAAACATGGATCTGAAAAAAACAGTTGCATCATCATCTTTACAATATCAGCAATTATTAACTTAAACACAGTCCTGGTATTTCCTGGCTCTGAGGACGTTCAAGAAGAAACATTACAACTTTAAATGAATTTACACTTGAGCCGAATTTTACAAATAAAATCCACCTAAAATACAACAAAGTACTTTTGTTCATAATTTGTGCATGAAAAGGTTAAAGAAAGAGGTCCTGAAGTGAGCCACATGGACTACTGAGGTCCTGAAGTGACCCACATGGACTAAAGAGGTCCTGAAGTGAGCCACATGGACTACAGAGGTCCTGAAGTGACCCACATGGACTACAGAGGTCCTGAAGTGACCCACATGGACTACAGAG
>JAPSES010000144.1:10929508-10944227 GCA_029822895.1 Maxillicosta whitleyi
GTGTGTGTGTGCGCGCGCGCGTGCATGCGTGTGTGTGTGTGTAGTGTAAAGCTAAGTATAATTGTCTTGCAGTTGTAATTGTGTTTGCAGTGTTTCTCAGCAGCTTGGGGCTGATTTATGGGTCTTGCCAAGGCTCTGCTAACAAGGCCCATAAATCCCCACCCCCCCACCCCACCCCTGCTCCTGTTAATCACCTCAGGACAAGCACAGCAGGTTAACAACTGGGCATGTGTAACACATAGCATGGCCATTTGATTTTGCATGTGTGTTTTACTTAGAATATTCTGTGTCCCTTCAGTGCGCCCCCACAGTCCAGGTGTTGAGTATGGGTGAGCGTCAGTATTCAAACAACAGCAACTACTGACCCTGAACCTGACCCTAAACCTAACCCAGACCCTGACCCTAATCCTAACCTCAACTGACCCTAATGCTAACCCAGACCCTAACCCTAACTCTGAACCTGACCCTAACCCTGACCCAGACCCCGACCCTAGTCCTAACCCAGTCGCGCCACAAGCCCTTGGTGCACCTTAAATTACTAGATTAGTGGACTACAAAGCAGTGCTTCTCAATATTTTTCTGCCCCCCCCCAGTAATCCCCCCAACACACACACATACACTCTCCGCTGCAAGTACAATCATTTGTCTACAAAATTGTTATAAGTACACCTCTGCATTACATTGTATCCTTATTAACATTGAAGAAAACAAAAAGAAAGAAATGTAGTTCAACTAACAACAAAAAATAACTAAAAAAATTCATCCTTGTTTAAACTGTAAACATATTTGACCAATTTATTGCACCATTTGATATTGAAAAATAAAATTAACAAATAACGAATTCAAATTCAGTTCAGCAACATTAACACAGGAGCACAATATATAAAACACTTTAACCTACAAAACAAAAATGAATAAAACAATTTGTGCTGATTTTTTTTCTTTCTTTGTTTTTCTTTGATCAAAATGAGGAAGTCTGGATTAATGACTACAATGTCATCCATTATGACAGAGACCGTGTCTAATGCTGCAGGTCATATCAGCTCCTTCTGGGTCACTGAAGTACCTTATACGATGCTAACAGCGCTGGTTCACTGAAGGAGCATTCACAAAGCAGGATGACTGTTGGCAATATTGTTCACTGAAAAAATTCCAGTGGCTTATCAGCGTGGTTGTGGTGTAATGTCTCTAAGTGGTACCTTAGTTTCTTTGGCTTCATGTTGTCCGCTGCCAGCATTTTTAGACACAATAAACACACCGGTCTTTCCTGGTCTCCCACTGTGGTCACAGTGAAGCCAAGTGCTACATACGCTTGGTCAAATTTCCTCGTCTTAGCTTTCGGGTGACTTTCTTTTGTCTCATTATCTTCGTCTATCTCTGCCTTTCTTTTCATCCCTGTTAAATAGTTTTTCATGTTGTCTGTTGAGGGTTTGTTTACTGCACTAAAAAAACCTTACACCATAGAGCTCATACTACCTGTGCATGCTCGGACAATGAGAGCGCCACTGCCACCTACTGTAGTGGATGTGCAATTAAAGTTTATTGTATAACAGGGAAAAAAACATGTTCCCACGGTCACAAACGCCCCCCTACACTCCCCACTATTTGTGAAGCACTGGACTAAGTGACATGTTACATGTACACCATATTTGAAGACGTGCTATCGAGCAATTCTAGACACACTGTGTTCTTAATATGATCTGGACCAAGCAACACACCAACATACCAACAAACAGATGCACAGACACATGTATGAACTACTGCCAACAATTCAGTTTGAATGACATCATTGAAAGAGGCCAAGCTTACACCTCCAGTACCTGGTCCAGTGTTTAGTTATCAAGATCATAGTTCGACATTCATGACAGACAGATAAGGAACCTATGTCTAAACTTAATTGCCACAGCAACTTAAACAAGGTGTCATAACAAATGGATTCCATTGCAAATAAAGTCCTTTAGAAAAGAGAATAAAACAAAGTAACTGACCTGTCTCTTCATCAATGGCGAATCGTCCAAGCCCACTTCCATCACGAATGGAGTACTGGATTTCTCCATCTCTGCCATCATCCTCATCATTAGCAGTAACTTGAAGAAGAGTAGTTCCAATTCGTGAATTCTCTTTAACTAATCCAGTCAAGGCAAAGTGGTTAAAGTACGGGGCGTAGAGGTTTTCATTGACATCCACCACTTCGATCTCCACAAAAGTGACTGAGAGAAGCGAAACTGGCCTTCCTTTGTCTTTGGCCCGTACAGTCAGGTTATAAAACTGCTGAGTCTCGTAGTCCAGCTCCTTCGCTAGCCGAATGGCCCCACTGGACTTGTCAACTTCAAACCATCCATTGTAATCACTGGCAAGAGAGTATCGAACCTGGCCTCCTAATCCTACATCTGGATCCTGAGTCTCTAACCAGGCCACAACGGCTCCTACTGGGAGATCTTCCAGAGCTCTGGCCTTGTACACACTAGGGATAAACAGTGGAGGGCAGTCATTCACATCCTCCAAAGAGATTTTCAATGTGGTCACTGAGAACTTCTGGCTACCTTTCTCTGCCTTGTCTCGAGCCTCAATTTTCAGGTTAAAGGTAGGGACAAATTCCCTGTCTAATTGTCCTGCTACATACACTATCCCATTGGTGGAATTAATGCCAAATTGGCTGGTACTGGTCAGAAGAGAGTAAACAACCTCCCCATTAGGTCCAATGTCTTTATCAGTGGCCTCAACTTGAATGACATCTGTACCTATGGCTGTGTTTTCAGGGATGACAATTTTATAACCACCTTCTTGTAAAAACTGGGGTGAATTATCATTGGCATCTTCTACGTAGATCGTAAGCAGCCTCCAAGCCGTTTTCTGCGGCAGGCCAAGATCATAGATTGTTAAGTTGAGAAGATAGCGATCTTTCTTTTCTCTATCCATTGGCAGCAAAACACTTATCAGGCCAGTCTCCATGTCAATTTTAAAACAACTGTCAGTGTTCCCATCAGAAATAGCATATACAATCTGACCATTAAATCCCGTGTCACCATCATAGGCATTCACCATAAAAACACTTGAGCCAATCTTTAGGTCCTCCTGCACTGCGATATCTGTGGGAAAAGCTTTGTCGAACTGAGGCATTTGCCGATTGACAGAGAACAGGTCAATAAAACCTTCCTCAATTTTGGGCTTGGAGCTAGCTTTGGACTTTTTCAGCAACTTTTCGGCTAACTTCTGGGCTACTCTCGTCTCTTTACAGTTGAAACTTTTAGGTGGTGATTTCCCGTGAACAATTGAGATGTTAACAAATATGGGATCTGAAAAGTTCTCACCATCTGTGGCAGTAATTTTCAGACTAAAGACACCATTCTTAGGAGTGGCTGTAGTGAGGGAACGCCGCAGTACAAGGACCCCCGAGTCTGGGTTGAGATCAAAGTATCCCCATTCATTGCCAGAAACTATCTTATATTTGACTAACTCTAACTCATCTACATCGATTGCAGACATCGTAGTAATGGTTTCATCCACTGGGAAATCCCTAGAAATCACACCCTGACATGCGACCTTCTCAAACAAGGGCTGGTTATCGTTTACATTCTCCAGGTGAATGGTCACATTGACCTCACTTTCTCGCCTGTAAGGTGATCCCCAGTCAGATGCTCTAACTACAAACACAAAGCTCTCTGATGATGACTCAAAGTCCAGCTCTTTAGTTGTGCTGATGACTCCTGAAAACTGATTGATTCTGAAGGGTAGCAGCTGAAGGCTGGAAACGCTGTACGTTATGTATCCGTTCTCGCCTTTATCTTCATCCGCTGCAGAAACTGTTAATACATTGGTCCCAATAGGTACAGATTCATTGATGAACACCTCATAAGAGGGCAGAGCAAATGTTGGAGTGTTGTCATTGGCATCGTCAATGGTGACACGCACTTTCACCTTCAGCTCACTATCAACTTCTAACACCTCAAGATTAAAAACATCCTGGTTGACTTTGGTAAACCAGTGCTTGGTGGAGATTACACCTGTTACAGTGTTCATTTGGAAAAAAGCAGAATCAGCTGATGGCGCCAGAATGTATTCTGCGTCATCGGGTTCTGGCTTGATCTTAACTGCCTCTACAATCGTGCCTGGTGGTGAGATTTCATTCAGACTGACATCGTACACCTCCTTCTCAAACTTTCCATCCACTGTTGGTCGTTTCTTGACCACAATGTGAACAACATTGACAGTAGAGAACTTCTGTGGGGTGCCCCGATCCTTGGCCTGTAAAGTGAGGTTACATCCGTAGGGGCAGGTCTCCCAGTTCACAGACTCTGAGCCCTTTAGTGCAAACTCGCCTTCATCTGTTCTTTCTACAAAAAACTGCTCGGAAGGGTCTCCCCCGACAATGACTACTGAATCTATTTCTCCATTTAAGCCCTCGTCCAGGTCTTCCACAGTGACCATGGCATACACAGGGTTTTTATCCAGCCACGAGGGGCTATGGGTGACCACATTCATGATGGGGGGATGCTCATTAACACGCTCTACATGGACAAAGAGCTTGGCGGTGCTGCTGACTCCATTGTTTCCATAGAGCTTCATGCCTCGATCTACTGCCAGGATTTCCAAGTCATAACGGTTCTGCTCATCAACATTCAGCTTTCCGCTTAGAGACACCACTCCGCTGGTTGGGTGTACGGCAAACAGTTCCATTTTGTCCTTGAAAAAATAGTAAAACTCCCCATTGGAGCCAATATCTGCATCAGTGGCAGTAACTTGTGCTATGCTAGTCCTGAGTGGGGTGCTCTCTGCGATGGTGACGGAGTATGTTGTAGGGGAAAATAAGGGTCGCAGGTCATTCATATCCAAAACCTGGATGCTCACTTTAGTCCAGGTCTCCAGTAGGGCCTCCCCCTTGACGGAGGCTTTTACTGTCAATACGTAATTATCCTGAATTTCTCGATTCAAGATGGCTGCATTGCCGCCTTTAGTCCTTATTCGCAAGAAGCAGAAATCCCCAAGGACATACTCCTCCGCCTTAAAAAACCCTTCGTCATCTCCTGAGGTGATCCTATAGCGGATCTCCCACGAGCGTTGGGCCAAGTGAACACCCATTTTAACTTTACTGTTGGCATAGGTGCGCGCTGCTGAGTTTTCGTAAACGGTGGCGTGGTAGACGGCCTGAGTAAAGGCGAAGTGAGGTCCATGCTGAGGGGCCCCCTGGGTAATCTGGCTGTGGCAGGATGGAGGCTGGAAGAGCAGCAACAGCAGCAGGGCCAGGCCGAGAAGAGGGGCTCGCATGCCTGCCCACTGGCCCATATTCACTTCCATCCCATCATCACTCCATTCTGAAAAACACACAGAGGGACAAAGTTCAGTCATAAACAAGAGACAAACAAACCTGTCATCACTGCTCATTTGGATCCAATATTTGACCAATATGAGTGTGTATGTGTGGGTGTGTGGGGGCTTTCATAAATTCAAACTATCTATGGAATAGTTGTATTACTACATCCACTGTCCACTGACATGTTTCACACAAATAGATCATCTCAGTTCAGTAACAGCATAAATACGATCATAGCAGATGTTTTACTCCTACATGGAAACAGGACGGAGTATTTAAATGATACAAACACCCATAGCCTTACTTCAAAAGAAAACTCAATCATTCTCCCAAGATTTGGGTTGAATATTGGCCACAGTCTGGAAATATGATGTGACCATACGAGGCAGGATGCAATATGTTATTATCTATATTTATTTTGTGCATTTAATTTTAGGAAAACTAGAAAACCCAGTATATACAAAAAAGTATCAAATAAAATTAAATGAAACAGAAGAATGTCCTATAATACATAAACACACAGAGGTGGTGGAGTCAGAGGTCTGTGTGTGTGTGTGCGGGGGGGGGGGGGGTCAGGCTGACATCATCCATGTGTGGTCTCTGTCTGGACTCTGACTGTCAATTGCAAGTTTCAGTAAAACCAAAGGTGGTTTTGAGCAGGAACAAAATAATTGTACATCTAGGAAGAGCAGAGTACGATCCCCAGAACCAGCCCCAGAGAACAGCGGTGGGGAGGAGGCTGTGACGGCGGCTCTGACCCTGCATTAACCCTGCGCCTGCAGCCTGGGCTCAGACCTGCACAACCACTGCTGCTCAGCCGTGTTCACACAAGGCTCAGAGGGAAAGCAGCAGCACGCCACAAATATGCACCACACTGGCTTTGGGACAACGCCTCATCCCATAATGCCACGGTGTGGTCACATGGTCCACAGAAGTCAACGTTCTGGTGACTCTGCATTTTTAACCACAACGGATGGAGAGATGGGCAGAAGAAGGCGGAGCCTGTCTGAGAGTGCACCCAGAATAACACACTTTTACATCTATTGAAGTAACACATACACACACACACACATGTACACACACATGCACACACATGCACTCACACACACGTACTCACACATGCACTCACACACACACACACACACACAATTTATACATCACTTATACATATACTCAAACTTATATTTATACATATATTTATACTTATATTTAAACATATACTTATACATATATAGATAGATGTACTTAAACATATAATTACACATATACTTATGCTTACATTTATACATAATTATACATATACTTACAAATTTATACATATACTTATACATATATTTGTACATATAATTATACATATCATTATACATATAATTATACATATATTTATACTTATATTTATACATATAATTATACATATTCTTAGAAATATAATTAATTATACATATATTCACACTTATATTTATACATATACTTATACATATAATTACAAATATAATTAGACATATATTTATACATATACTTATACATATATTTATACATATACATATCATTATACATGTACTTATACATAAAAAGTAAGTTTCTTTCTTCGCCACAGCAAATCACATTCACATGTTGATTTGTCACAGGTTTTATGTCTGATGTCCTTCCTGACACAACCCTCTGTATTTATCCGGGCTTGGGACAAGAACAATGAGACACTGCCCCCTTGTGGCTACAGGTATAGACACGTACTTATACATATAGTTACACATATACTTATACATATAATTATACATGTAATTATACATATATTTATACATATAATTATACACATATTTATACATATTCTGCTGATGTCCTGTTGAACAGTCAGTATCAGTTGATTGAATCAGATCTATTCTATTATCTATTTATGTATTTATGCATGTACTTGTTTTTATTTATGTATTTTTATTCCTGTCACTTAACATCTCTCATGTTGTTTTAAACGCTAATGCCTGTTATGCTGTTCAGCGGGTTGATAATGGATGTTAATGCTGAATCCAAAGACATCACATTCACACACTCATTCCTTGGACTCAAGTTGTTCGGTGCTTTTCTGACCCGGTTGTTTCTAAAGTGATAAACCTGCGTCTGCTCAAACCACCAGGGACGGCGTGGCAGAAACAACACACTATCATCCTCCAGTGAGAGCCCCACTTACTGTCAGCTCTGAACAGCCTCTCGTTAGCTTTTCATTACCAGATAATTGGCCTTGAATAGTGTGTGAAACCAGTGCCGGCAGCCTCTGAGGCCTGGATGCAGCACCGACACATCCAATGCCAACACAGATTCTGTGTGCCACCTGACCGGGAACACACTTTCCTGCTGTATGGTCACTTATATGATCAGTACATCGAATATGAGCTGACAGTACACACTCATTAGATGCATACGGTGCAGAAACAAGGGAGTTCAGGCTCAACTACAAAGCATTCCGCTCTACATTTAAACGGGTCGCTTGGAGCTGAGTGTAAAATGTGTCTGCCTGTCATCACCATCTGAAAAACATCCACCATCTGAAAAACATCCACCATCTGAGAAGGCATTGGGTTTAGTCAGTTAAAGTTGGCAAAAGACTGAGCCTTTTCTGTTCTACTGCCATAATGACAGTGTAGGAAGATGAAGAGAAAGACCAGAGGAGGAAGAGAGGAGAGGAAGATGGGTAGGACAGAAAACAAACGCCAAAAGACCAGAGGAGAAGGAGGAGAGGGAGAGGAGAGGAGGAAGAGGAGAAGAGCAGGAAGAGAGGAGGAGGGGAGGAAAGGAAGAGGAGATGAGGAAGAGGAGAACAGCAGGGAGAGAGGAGGAGAGGAGGAAGAGAGGAGAGGAAGATGGGTAGGACAGAAAACAAACAGCAAAAGACCAGAGGAGGAGAAGAGAAGAGCAGGAGGAGGGGAGGAAATGTAAATGTAATGTAAATATCACCCAATATCACTCACTACCACCCACTACAACCCACTATCACCCTATATCACCCTGTCGCAGGGTTCTTTTCCACAGCGCTCAAAAAACATGATAACACCAAGGACGCAGTTGAAGGTGCAAAAAAATTGTGTTAATTTATTTGCTGTCGGCCTCACAAAGTGCAGTGCAAGATATTTATATACAGTGCGGTCAAGACGAAAAAAATACTATTTACAAATTTACAAGATAGACAAAAGAGAAAACCAAAAAAAATCCACATCAGACAAAATTCTACCACAACTAGGGATGTCCCAATCTGATCACACGATCGGAATTCAGCCCCGATCACGTGGTTCGGGACTCGATCGGAATCGAGCATCATCTCCCGATCAGGACTCATATTTGTGTCTATGTATATTCTTATTATATTTTTTAAATTAACACTTGTTATATCTATCTACGTGTTGGCATAGAGTGAAAGTCAGGACTTCACACAGAAACATTAATGCATGCAGCACGGCATCACTTGGTCACGTGCACGGCACAGTTCTGACTTAACGCAGCTCAAAGCCAGAAAGTGTTTAGCGCTAATGAGGAAAGAAAAGAGGAGGCGTATGTTTCATGTTGTACATGTTGGTACATGGTGAGGTGCCATTGATTTGTTGATAAAATAAGGTGAACTAAATTTAAAAAAAAATGGAGCATTGTGAATTTGTTTCTTCGCTCTTCTTTATTATTATTATTTTTTAAAATAAGTATCAGATCGGAACTCTGTATCAGCAGATGCACAAAATCAAATGACTTGGACTCGGGGGCAAAAAAACCTGATCGGGACATCCCTAACCGCAACCCAGTCTCCACACGGTCCAGAACAAAAAATAAATAAAAGTGTGCACCCTGGGTTATGCTATTGTTGGGATGGGGAAGAGTGAATGTGGTGATGGGTATGACCGCGTGCAGACACGGAGGGATAGAGAAGGCTGGCGTGTAGTGTGTGTGTGTGTGTGCGTGGGGGGGGGGGGGGGGGGGGGGGAAGTACTATGTTCTAACAGTGCTATATTCTAATAGTGCTATGTTCTAATAGTACTATGTTCTAACAGTTCTATGTTCTAATAGTACAGTGAACAGTGTTTTCTCCTTTCAGTTTAAATGGTGTGTTTGGAACTTGTAGAACTGAATGTTCTAACAGTTTGGACCTTTAGCAGACACATTTGGACACCACAGACCACCACTGACTTCTGAAGGTATTAAATGTTAGAACCCTGGATAGTGGACCTCCACCCCAGAGCATGTACCATCATGTTCAAACCCCGGCCACTAGAAAACCCAACAGGAAAATAAAAATCATCTTCCATTTTTAAAAATACTTGAGGTTGCCATGGCGACGATCTAGGGCTGAACCAGCATTTAGTATGACCACAAGTCAGAGCAGGAGGAGGAACAACAAACCACTGAAACACACACACAATCAAATAGTGCTGATCCAAGGACAAAACTGCAGGACAGAATGAAGCAACCCCCCCCCCCCACACACACACACACACCCACACCCATCCCGCTGCTGTGGAACATGAGAACCCTCCTGTTTACCCAGAGGTCAGACACAATGGGTCGGTGCAGGATTACAGAACTAATGCTGTGGGTTAGGGTGGAGGTCTGTTCAAGCACTTACCTGCCCTATAAAGGGGGGGTGGGGGTGTGTGGGGGGGTTCTCTGTTTCCCTGCACTCACCACTAAAAACATGGACTCAGACTGTTGTGTCTGAAGAGTTTGAGCTCAACCACCAACAAACATACAAACATCCTGTTCTGATTCTAGACAACGGTTCAAGACTGTCCAAAGCACCAACGACAGCTGCAACTGGACTGGATCTAAATTAAGTGGACTGGACTCAGATAAACTGGAATGAACTTCACTGGAATGGACTGACATGAGGTTGAATATACTGGACTGGACTGTAATAACTGGGCTGGAGTGGAATGGACTAAAATGAACTGGACTGGAATTGACTGGACTGGAGTAGACTGGACTGGACTTAATGGAATGGACTAAAATGAACTTGACTGGGATAAACTGGACTGGACTCACTGGACTAGAATGGAATGGAATGACAACCCACCCTCCCTGGGGGGTCTACTTTAGTTTTAAAATCACAACCTTTATCCTTGGATTTCAGTGACAGTAACAGTGGACTTTTTCACCGTATTGTAGTTTTATTTGTTTGTTTTGATACATTTGGATGTAAAACAGCTGGTGAAATCTAAAGGAACTCACTTCAACCCCTGCAGATAAATCCACTCGTAAATTAATACACCACTTTATGAAAAATATCCTGAATTATTATCCCTCCCGCAAATGTGTCCCAATACTCTTTTCCCTGATTGAACCAAATGCAGTCATTTTAAATATTAACATTATATAACCTTATTTTTCATGCATAATTGTAACTGTTGTAATAACAGTTGTTGTACATGTATTTTATTTTGTAGGTAGACTCTATACCAGTGTGTTTTTCTTTCTTTTTAAACCTGGGAGGGGGCGCTCAGACAGGGATGGGGGCCATCAGTCATCACAATGTCTCCGTATCAATATCAGCAGCATGTCATCCATCCCATCATTCAGGTTTCTCATGTCTGTTTTGCTTCCATACCATACGACCCCAGAGTCGGAGAAGTACATTTCAAACAGATCTACTTTTTTTCTGCAAATTGGCACAGAGACACTGAGGCACCAAGTGCAGCAGAAAAACGTCACTAATAATGACTTATGTGAAGCTAATGTCCCGCTTTGTTATGCACATACACAGTCACACAGATAATGAAACTGAACATGTAACAACAGGAGTCTGCACGGCTTTGATGACAGGAGATCCTTGGAACCCAAGGACAAAGCCTACGATGTACACAACTAATAAGATGTGGAACACACACACACACACATACACACACACACACACACACAGAGTGAGAAAAAAAACAACACCTTTGACCTTGATGCTGCCTGAGGAGGCACTATCTGCACTCATGGTCATTGGGCCGCTGGATAAGCAGAGCTCTGAACCCACTGAGGCAATTTTATATTTTATCATCCACACATGAGCGGAAGGCATCCCAGAATCCTCCTGTTCATCCATATTAAAACCCTGCACATGCATCCAATATCGTCTGAGTACGAGCAGAATGCATTCATTTATCAGCAGAGACGTGGGTACGACTATGATGTGAGGAGATACACTTTATCTAACACACACATACACATGTACACACACGCACATACACACACACATACACAGAAAGAGGAGAGTGGGTGCATTGCAGAAAAGCAGAAATAATTGCATAAGACTGACTCTGACACCACATTTACTTCAGTGGCTGAGACGAACAGCAAGGGGATGTATGTGTGTGTGTGTGTGTGTGTGTGTGTGTGTGTGTCCACTGTGCTGTACACACTCCGGCTCGGTCCAGACCACCCCTGGCCTCTGCTTCTGTTCCTACCGGGCCCATTTGTTCTGCTCTCAAAGCTATGATCCATTTAGAGCTTTAGGTCCAAGTGTGAGTGTGTCTCTGTGTGTGTGTGTGTGTGTGTGTGTGTGCATGTTTGCATGTGTGTGTGTGTGTGTGTGTGTGTGTGTGAGGGTATGCGTGCGTGCGTGTGTGTGTGTGTGTGTGTGTGTGTGTGTGTGTGTGTGTGTGTTGAAGCGGTTGTGGGTCCTCCTCTGGTTTTCAGCTTGCTGTGTAACCCTATCTCCTCCTGGTCCCAGAGGTCTTGGAGCAGCTCAGACCAGCTCTGGGAACATGAGGCTGCAGTTCCACTGACTGACACCAGGGGGCTTTTGTTCAGTAAACGTCCTTTTGGATGTGGACCGTTGGTTCTAACTGATGTGCAGCTACAGTCGGGTTAGTGACACTGATGATCTGCTGTGGTTTCACCAGGTTAAAGCACATTGAAATGAAGACCATGTGAGGATCCACCACACCAGAACATCTGCCATATCTGCAGCCTCGTCTTAGAACACACATGTGAAGGTCCAGGGCCCCGTCTAATCTAAAGATCCGTACCAGCTGACCATACTGGATCAGATTTAGCTACATGACTGGACCGATCCAGTTTTTAAATGAGTCCTCAGAGTGGATCCACTTAATGACTTCATAAAAACCAAACTACAACAGTGTGTGGGAGGAGGAGGAGGAGGAGGAGGAGGAGGAGGGAGAAGAGGAGGAGAAGAGGGTGGAGGGAGAAGTGGAGGAGACCAAACATCCACCTTTAACCCTTAAAGACACAAGCGTCAATATATATATATATATATATATATGTGTGTGTGTGTGTGTGTGTGTGTGTGTGTGTGTGTGTGTGTTTTCATAAATTACACCCTATAGAGATTGCCTAGAGTAAAAATTTGTCCTTTTTTTCACTCTGCATAATTTTGCAGGGCGCTCACCGGCGACTCGTCACTACAACTGTATCTTATTCCCATGTTTGTCTGTGTTTTAAATGTTTATCTTGATCAGTCAATACATCAATAAATCATTCATTCATTCATTCATTTATTCATACAATTATGCACTTAAATACATACACTTAAATATATATACACTAACTGTATGGATCAGCTGATCATGTGTTCATGTGTGTTAACACTAACACAAATGTGTTGGAGACGTTCAGTCCTCCTGCTGTAGATGGTTCATGGAGTATCAGGAGGATGGATTCATCTCAGTTAACCAGTTCATTTGATCAGAACTAATAATAATACTAATTACACACCAACAGTGGTCAGAAAACTCCAGTAACACTAATGCTTTTCCATATTCCAGACCAAACTACACAGTCTGACCAAACCTCAGCCTGACAATAGACTCAACCCAAACCCAAAAGTTTCATCCAGAAATGTGTGAAAACAGGAACACTGCAGTGGAACAGCTGTGAGAAAACACAGGTTTTTACCTGCTTTATGGTTTCATTCATGGATGGAATGGAGTTTCGTGGCACCAACAGGGGATGGACATCTGGAAGGAAGAGAAGACACTCAGGTTAGGTCAACACACCGCCACCAGACTAAAGACGAACAAGAACTTTCCCTCAAATGCAGGAGCCGAGCGTGGGCGGGGCTCCGTCCATGTGGCTGACACACATTCAAAGAGGCTGAACTGTGGTTTGTTCCTGAAGCATGTGCAGCTCAATAAGGTTTTTATTTTGGACAAAGCAGCTGAGTGAGGCACACCCACCCACCTGGTCCTCAAAGAAGCTTCAACAGGTGGAACAGCAGGTTCCCTACAGTCCACTGGACCAGAACACCAGCCTCACAGTAGTTGAACCGGTCTGACACATTCAGCTCAGTGTCTGACAAAAGTAGGAAACTTTATGGAACTGAGGGGACGTATGATGCGTCCAAGCCTTGGAGGACTCACTGAGCCTGTGTCCGTCCATAGTAGTACCATGTGATCAGGGTCATGTGATCAGCTTTATCTGATAACAGCAGGAAACTGATTAAGACAAACATTAACACACCTGTCCTGATAGTCTGATGTCTTCACACGTAAACATGTTCATCTGATTTATTGTGTTTTTTTACATCTGAACGTATGAAAACAAATAAATCTATAGAAACTTAAAGTGACAGTGACACCATGAGTTTAAAAAAACAGGTGAACAAACAAAGAAATGACAGATAGCAGTAACATGTGACCTGTACTATAATCTTATTAGCTCCTCCCACTTCAGGACAGCTAACGCTGTTGGGGGTCCGTCCTAGCCCTAACCCTTCGCTCCGGTCCCTCCAGTGTTTCATCATTCTGTAGATGTGTGCGTGTTCTAGTTCAAGGTGTGGAAAGAGCAGCATAATCTGATCTGAGGGGATGTGAATACCAGTCCTCTACTTGAGGAAAGCAGGGTGTTAAGTCTGAGTTCGGTGTGGGAGGGGGGATCTGTTGTTCCATCACTTCATTTGCATCTGTGTGTTATCTAATACCATGAATAATGCATTCTGGGAGTCTGTCGCTCTACTGTTCAGATACACATGAACACAAATGCTGTGGATCTGAGTTTAGAGCCTGGAGACTACACGCACACAAGCATGCACGCACACACACACACACACTCACGTACATACACACACACACACACACTCACGTACATAAACACACACACACACTCACGTACATACACACACACACACACTCACGTACATACACACACACACACACTCACGTACATACACACACACACACACACACACCTGCTCATGGATTTCCTATGCTCATCTTAAAATAGGTTTCCCTCTTTCTTTAACTCTCTAAGTCTTTCTGCTACACACACACACACACACTCACACAATGGAATTCAGTCGTGGGAATAACAGCATGAATATGAGAGGAAGCACGAAGCGATTAGGGCACAAACAGAACACGGGTACAACACTGGTATTTATAGGCTCTGACTACACACACATACATGCATATACACCCACCCACCCACCCATAT
>JAPSES010000144.1:10944327-10971874 GCA_029822895.1 Maxillicosta whitleyi
TAACAGAGATGCATAAATATTAAAGGTAAGCATGTACATACGCACCTGTAACGCAGAATGCCCATAATCATTGTTTGCTATCACCACTCCAACCCAGGCCCATTTGAAGCGTACAGCCAGGTGTGCCATGGCTTGAGCTTGGTAAATATCACTTGGGATTGTTCTGAAAAAACTTGGGAATTTATGCCTGTCACTGAGACAAGGGCAACTTGCAATGTAGCTAATCTGGAAGAAAAAGAAAAAGAAATGGCTGGTGACAGGTGTTTGTCAGAGGTTAAATTTTACTGTGTAAAACTCACAAGTGGTACAGAGAAAGGAGCCAATACTCTGGACAATACTTTTGCTGTTGCCGACGAAGCAGCACCAATTAGCAAAGGAACAGACTGACCACCTGATGAAAATAGTATAATTAGCTGAAAACATCATTCATTTCCCTATACTTTTTCCATGTCTTACTTTTTGCATATTCAGTTCACTACATGAATATCCAGTCATACCTGTTGTCTCCATTTGTTCATTAACTGCAGCCTGGTGAGTAGAAACAGTTGAGTTGCAGCTGTGTGCGTCTCCTCCAATAAGTGACAGAGCTGACTGCAGGGCCCAAGGGTATCGGCCACAGCTATTCAGTATATGGTAACCCAGCTTGACTCCTTGCAGTAGAGAGCTGTTATGGTTTATCTCCTCCACCGCAAATGCCATCGCATGGATGAGTCTTATTGTTGGTGGGTTGAAACTGAGACAGTGAGAGAAAAAAGCATTAGGGAATTAAATACATTTTAGCAGGATACAAGTTAGGATAGTTGGAGTTGAATAGGAGTTGCTCATTACATGTGTTTTCTGTATTCTACATATATGTAATAGCACTACAAAATAAATACCTACAAAAACAAACATATAGACACAAAACTGTCAAATCTGTAAGACATGGCTTTTGAAAATATTACCCTTTGCAAAATTCATGATATGGCTTCTCTGTGAAGTCCTGCTCTATAGCTGAAGTCATGTAAGAAAGACTAAATAAGCCACCAATAATCACATCACCATCCAGCGAAAGACCCTTGTTACTCTGACGACTCCATTGAGAGCATAGTATTGCCTGACCTTCCTCCAGTCCTATCTGTCTGCTCAGTACAATGAGAAGCAGTACAGGGAAGGATGAGGAGGACCATGGAGTCAAGAACCAAAGAAAACAAGACATAGATGTAGTTGGTTTGAACATTGAACATAGACATAAAAGTTATTTTGAAGTAAAAAAAAAAAAAAAAAAAAAAAAGATTATGAAGTATAAAAAACAAAAATTAACAACAAAACTGACAACAGGGTTCAACAAGCACAGAAAAAATGGTTAAAATCCTCAAACAATATTGATCTAATCATTGGAGACCATTACTTATCTGCAAAAAGAGTGCCTCTACATAGAAACATGTTTAATTTTGTTAAAATGGTGTCACAGCATAAATATTCATATAATTTTTTATCTATCCATATACATGAATCTATCACACTCCCTGCATTCTTGCCAAAGTGAAGTGATGATGTGAGTTTTTATAACAAATCTGATTCACAAGATGGAAAACAAGTGACGTATGCGAGTCACATGTTCACTGCTCTGTGGAGTGAACGTGAGCAATTATCTGCGTGTGCATGTACTTTTACACTTCACATTGACTAGATGTTTCTGAAAGTTGATGAGCCCGTTTTAAATTGTAAATATGCAAATATTATTCAAGTTTAAATTTATATAAATATTTGTATAGATAGAAGATTTATTTTTTCTCTTTGTATGTCATGTTTCACACTGAATGTTTTCAGCTTGTCTTCTGTGCACTTTTTTTTTTTTTATTATTATTTTTTATAAATTACTACTGCCAACTGTGAAATTTCCCCATTGTGAGATACATAAAGTCTTGTGTTATCTTATCTTATCTCATAAACTTCAGGCAGTCTAACTGTCATTACTGGGAGTCAGCTGGGAACATCACTTACTTTAGATCAGATAGTGTTTTGCTTGGAAAAAATCTTAGAAAAAAGACCTTGGAGGGGCTATCGGTAGGATTTACTCTTTCGGATATTAACAAATGATCAAATATTCTCACCAGAGTGTTTAGAATAAATATCTCTGAAGTTATGCAAAGGATGGCAGTGTACTGGGTTGTAGAGCAGTATAAACCGCCTCATACTAATGGTCCAAAGCACAGGTGTCAAACATGCGGCCCGGGGGCCAAATCCAGCCCACCAAAGGGTTCAGTCTGGCCCCTAGGATGAATTTGGAAAATGCAAAAATGACGCTGAAGATATTAACAATCAAGGGTGTTAAAATTTTGTCATTTTAATCTAAAGTGGATCAGACCAGTAAAATACTATCAGAATAACCTATAAATAATGAAAACTAATTTCTTTTCTCTTTGTTTTAGTGTAAAAAATGTAAAATTACACAAAAATGTTTACATTTACAAACTAGCCTTTTACCAAAAAATGTGAATAACCTGAAGTCTCTTAAGAGAAATATGTAGGATTTAGTAATATTCTGCCTGTTATTTAATTTTTTGTGTATTTGTAGATCTACTGTGATCTGTATGTTATAATGCACATGTATAAATGTTAAACTAAGGTGTAATATTGTTAACATTGTGCATTTTTTACTAAAGAATTTCCAGGTTGTTCATATTTGTTCATGTCACGTTCGAGGGCAATTTGTAGATGTAAATATTTTCATTATGGAATTTAAATTTTTTCACAGAGTTAGCAAGTTCTTATCCTATTATTTATATTATTTTACTGGTCTGGCCCACCTTATACCAAATTAGACTGTATGTGGCCCCTGAATTAAGATGAGTTTGACACTCCTGGTCCAAATAATTTATGTGACCACTAGAGGGAGTAGTGAGCCCCAGTTAGTGACAAGATGGGATGAGAACCATTAAGAAACACCTGGTACCAGGTACAACAAACCCCACCCCTCACATTGTAGCTTATTTTTGTATCGATCCAGCTGGTGTCATCATGTCTATGCATGTGCTGATGTTAGCATATCAGTTACCTCTATATATGTGCCAAGTTTGAGTTAAATTGAAACAAAATTGATGATCTAAATTTGAAATGTCGCCCATTTTACTGCTACAGACTTTTGAAATTTTGTCCTTTCTAAATAAATGTGGAAAAAATGAAGACTTTAAAAATTCCTATAAAAAAAAAAAAAGAAAATTTACTTTGACCTTCTGTTCCCAAAATGTAATCAGATTTGTTCTAAGACTCTAGTAATCTAGAAACCAAATTTGGTATAAATTCAACCAATAGTTTTGCTGCTAGAGTGTCAACAATCAAACAAACAAACTGAACCAAAAACAATACCCCTTGCCTTCACTGGGCGGGGTAATAGCTTTTAAATTCTAACAACCTGACAAAATGATATAAGCTAGAAGCACAGTTATTTTCACTATTGCGTACAGCTCTAAATGGTGTGGATACATAACACTGATCTGTTGGTTAGTAGTGGGTAGTAGTCCTGGTTTCTGGTATGTGACTTCCTCCTATTGCTGCAATTTGGGATAGCAACACTATATATATCACCTTTACAAACTAAATAGATTTATGAGTCTGGTTTCTCCCTGGTAGAAATTTCCAAACATTTCAGTGTTTCTGCACATATATAAACACCATAGAATCATTTATGAAGCTGATGTGGACTGACTGAACATGGTCTGGTGCAGTCGAATGAAAAGCTTCTCAGGACAAGAGTCAAAGAACTGAATAAGGATGCTGATGATGAATAGTAAGAATTATATCTGTACTTGTCCATCTGTGTTGTCATAACCTGGGAAGCCAAGGAGGGAGCCAAGATCATAGAAATATAAGGCTTCAACTTTGCCACATAAATCTTACATTTTGGAGGGATGTTCCCTGGTCGGATGAAACAAAAGCACAACTTTATGGCCATAGTGGAGAGGAGAAGTAGGAAGGAAGGTGATGAAGGCTGGTGACTCCGAAACTCTGGTTGTTTTTCCTAGATGAAAGACTTCAATTCATAAAACATGCCAACGTGAAGGAGAATTATGTTAGATTTTAGAAATTTCATGCAAAGAAATAATCAAAAATGCAATGATCCTAAAATAGCAGAATGTGGTTTAAGGCCAATAAGAAATTGTTTTTGGAGAGACCTTCACAAAACTGTCCTTATTTTAGCAGGAAATTTTTTTATGGCCGGCTTGTGCAAAGATACACAAACCAGATGCAGTTGACAATTTCTCAGCCACAGTGTGGTATGAAGGTTGTTGAAGGCTACCCAGTAACTGATTCATAAAGCTAATGCCACCAAAGTGGCTGTAAATGTTTAATCCTCTGATGATGTGGCAAATAGAAACTAAAAATTCTGTTACAAAATGTCCATTCTTCTCATTATTATTCATCTTTGCTAAATAAATTGATGTAGGGAATATATAGTGAAGTAAAACCAAATGTGCTTAACCAAGGTCTGTGTAATAATCAACTACACGAATCACATGGATGAAGATCTGTTTTCACAGAAACTCATGGGGCAGGTTGCTAAGACCTGTCAGTTAAGAGAATGTCAGTGTATTGGATTGTAGAAATATGAACTGCCTTATACTGATAGTCAGACAGACTCACTCTACTGTGTTGAGGAAAACTAATATGCCAATAAGTGATGAACTGTAAAATTAAAAACAGTAAGAAATTACTTTAAGATTTAAAGAATGAGACAAAGTGATAAAAGTTAGAAACACTGTTGTTTTCACCAGCAGACACAGCTGTAAATGAAAAGAATGTTTGAGTTTAATGCTGAAATCGCAGTTTTTCTTCTACAAGGGTGAGTTTTTGGGTTATTATGTGATGTTAGTATCTTTACTATCTTACCAGTTTATTGGAGTAGGCCTATTTTGTTCATAATTAAGGATATTGTCAATGACCAAAAAATTAATTTATATCAATGTAATGATTCCTGATCCCATAGAAATGTGTGTGTGTGTGTGTGTGTGTGTGTGTGTGTGCATAAAATTTGAAAAAGACATCAATGATGTCATCTGAAGGAGCTATGGTTAGGAGGGTTAGTGTGATATCTGTAACAGTAAACAGAGAGTTGAGGTTGCATCA
Source organism: Maxillicosta whitleyi (assembly GCA_029822895.1). Lineage (NCBI taxonomy): Eukaryota > Metazoa > Chordata > Actinopteri > Perciformes > Neosebastidae > Maxillicosta > Maxillicosta whitleyi. The sequence goes on from JAPSES010000144.1 coordinate 10,949,437, forward strand.
GTACAGGGATTTGTAAACGCAGAGCAACAGGTGTGCCATCTGTGAGCTCTATTAAAGTAATTTCATGAGCAATTACATCCAATTATGCATGAGGTCAATGGGAATACATTAATTAGGATGTTTGTGATGCACAGTGAATAACATTTTAATTTTGCATCAACATTTTATTGCGTCAAACTTTATTGTTATTTAACAGAAAGCAGAAAAAAACATGTTGAAATCAAATATTGCAGAATTTTATTGCATTGGTAGGAAAATGCTCACAGTCCTCTGATGAGCAGCAATACAAAGAAAAAAGGATGGTTTAACACTGAAACAATAATAGAAAAACTGCAGTTTTACTACAGTCCCTTCCTTAGCATGGCCCTGTATGTCTGTTACTCTTTTTTTTTTTTTACCATTTAGATATACAAAATAAAATAATAAACCAGAACCAACAAGAAATTATTTTGCAGTCTGTATCAAAGCAATTACAAAAATAAAAACCTTTAAACTCCAAATCTTTAAAATTTTCAATTATGTTTTTTAAGTCTACAAATCACAGAGAGTAACAAATCCAAGCAGGGAGGTTTATGTACTGTATTGCACCCAATACAAGCAAGCCTATGTCCTCTGTTGTATCCAATGCAACTATTATTTGTGCAAATGTTGAGCAATGCAACATCTATTGTATAAACTGGTGCATAGTCATGCTTGACATGTTCACAGGTAACATGCACAAACATACATGTAAATGTACAATTAGAACTGGATTTTGAGTAAAACCCATCTTAAAATAAAAACAATGACAAGAATATTTACACACAACACAAACAAAGAAGTACCACTGAAAAGGAAGGAAGACTTAAATTTAATAATTGAAAATATGAATCCAATGTAATAAAAGTGGCTCTTTGACTATACTACACATTCATATGATACAAAGAAAAACATTCCCTCTCTGCTTGAAACCAATTTATCATATTTTTTTTCTTATTATTCTTTCTGCTTCATAGTCAATGTACGCATTTTTGACAGTAAATCACAAGGACAAAGATAACAAGTATCTGTACAATCAGTCTAGGAACCCAATATAAGAAGGAATCCAAGTTCCTGATTACATTTACACATTAAGCAGAATTTCAACAATACACTGCCAGACTAGAAAGACCATTCACTGAATAGACAGACATTTCATACATAAATCCATGCTGTCACATCCAACCATGGATCACATGTGATGTTTAATTAATATCGTACAGACTATACTGTCTTCCAGAAATAGTCATGAATAGGATTTCTTTAATTGTATTGAGGGTGAACTACTGCTCTGACCACATAAGAACAAAGACTGGTAAATATTCACTCCCTTATTGACATGTCTTGTGATGAATCTGAACATGAAGAACCATGATTTGATCCTTAAGCTTAGTTTACGTTATAGTCAGAGCTACAGTCTAAGTAGAAAGTACACCTCAGGTTCCGACACAGAATGCGAGGAGTTTGGAGGTGGAAGAGAGTCATCTGTATAATAACGGTCTCCATAGTGATCCCCATTTCCATAACGCAATGACGTACAAGCTCCTTCAGGAAGCCCCCTGTCCTCCACATGACCAAGATAGCCCGCTATATAAGAACCAGTAGAGTGACGGTTAGCTGGTGGATTTTGTGAAGCCGGTTTATTCCTTAATACCACCCCACTGATGCTGGCGGTATTACTTATCAGTACGCCGGTCCGGGGTTTTAGGGCCTCTTGCTGTCGTTCGCGGGCACGGCTGTTGATGTGACGTACTCTGCTTTGGCTGCGAGAAGACAGACGACGGGTGAGGAGTGGTGGGGAACCCTCTACGTTCTCAGGAGCACATGGGGTTAAGTTACTTGTGTCTTGTTGAGACACTGAGGATTTTGCCTCCTGATGCAGCTGTGGAGACTGAGGCCTGTCTCTGTCATTGTCGTCACCTTCCAGACTGACCAGCTTTCGAAGTTGTGCAGTCAGTGGATCACAAGACTGTGACTGTAAGGATACTGTCCCCGTGGCACCCATCAGCCTCTGCTTCCTCATTTGGGGTGTGATAAAACTCCGACTAATAATATTGTATTTGCTCTGGAAGTTGCATGATATGTCTTCAGAGGTCAAATCTCCCAGAGACTTGGACTTACATTGACCTGGTGCTGTGTCTTTGGAAGTAGATGAGGAACAAGTGGAGGAAGGACCTAAAGTCATCTTCAGTGAATATCTATTTTCAGGCTGTGACTGATGTCTATTACTATAAAGTGAAACAGTTTGGCTCTGTGGCTGTTTTGCTGTGTATGATTGTACTTGACTTTGTCTATGTGGATGAGGTTTGTGAAGAGCTGAAGCCTCTGATGTGGGTGTGATGCGGCCATAGTCAACATGACTGTACATTGCATCAACCTCAGAAAAAGGAGAAGACAGAGCTTTGTCCCTACATGTGCTAATAGATACTGCAGAGTGGCCTGGGAGGTTTTCAGAAGAGGAGGAACCATTTTGGAAGCATCTTAAAGACTCTCTTTCCATCTCTTTATATCCTATTCTATCTTGGTTAGATTTGTTTAGCATCTGGTTGCCACAATAGTTTCTTTGTTGTGTGTAAGACCTGTCAAAGTCTCTGATGTCACTGCTATTGTCATGATAGCTTCGATGAACAGGGTAGCTGTTCAGATGTAATGGACTAGAATCGTAGGACCTTGAGTCTATAGGTTTGTGGAAGGAAGAAGGTTGAGAGTTTGTCTGATGTTGGTGGTCACTGGGCAGTTTGTATGAGGCTTGAGTCATTGGAGAGGAATGTTGTGGAAACGGTACATGAGACACATGTGACTGAGGCTGCTGCTGGTGGTCGCAAAATGACGCAGGCTTCTTTTGATGAAAGTAATTGGTAACTGTGTCAGTGTTTTGGTAAATAGCATGTCGTTTGGTTGGACTTGTGAGCCCCTTCCATGGGCTGTAATGTCGTGGGGATGCCAAAATCCTCTCTAATGGGTCGTCATCAACATTAATCTCTACCTCTGTAAAACCATTTTCAGCTGAGTCATAGAAACCCTGGTAACATCTGTCATTTAATGACAAGCCCATGTTTGTTGTGGAAGTATGTCGCTCTTGCTCTAACGTTAGTACTGGGAGATCATACACCTCTTCATACACACTCTCCTCCTCCTGCTCAACTTCTACACTTCCACCTTTCTTTATTTGCAAATGGCCTTTACCTAAACCCTGACTGAGTTTTGCTGGTGAGGACCCTAAGGTGTTTGACGGGGTGCTTTCCAAACCATCTGTCTGAACACTGACTGTTTGTTTCTTCAGGTTGTACACTGATACAGGTGAGAGGACTTCTTCATCCAGAATAGTATAGACCTCTTCAAGCTCTGCAGTTTCAGGGCTGGAAAAGTGAGTCTGAAGCAGTGGGTTTGTTTGGGAAGTTTTGCATGGTGAAAGAACATGATTTGTTCTCTGAGCTTCCTTTTGAGGACTGACTGGATAATCCTTTTGAATAGGACTCTTGAGAGGAGATCTGAGATCTTGTAATACTTTCCCTGTGGTAGGCCTGAAGTTTGAGTGATGGGATGGGGTTCGATCATGAGATAATGCAGAGTCACTCTGATCCGCAGTGCTATCAAACTGGCTAATCAGAGCGGAGACAGAACCGCATGTGTCTTGTTCATTGTCTAAAGACACAGCATCAATGAGTCTAGAGATGCTGCTATCATGCAAATGACCTGGACTTGTCAACACACAGTCTACACTGACAGGGGAACAAGGAGCCACAGATGAAAGTGCAGAAGAGGATGATGAGGATACTGAGGGTGCCACTGTGAACATTGTGCTGTTTGATGAAGTTTCCGGTTTATCCATTCTCATCTGGCTGGTCATAGAAGGGGAACTGTAGGACAATTCTTCTGTTCTTGTTGAGATGGTCCTTGATTTGCTGATTGTATTATCTTTTGATGGGTAATTAACATAGTCCACTTCATTTGGCATCCCTCCTCTTCCAATAACCAGATAAGAAGCCTCTTCTTTTTGGTCTGGTTCTTTATTTCTGTGGATGCAGGCCTTAAACTGGGAAGAGCTGCTTAGTTCAATAGAGGCTGATGAGTTAATGAGAAGGTCAACAGAGGAAGATCTGGGCCTGTCGAAGGAGCAGGAGTCTGTAGACACACAAAAGTGCACAACAGAAGAGTAAATATTTATTCATGATTTAGAAGAGTAGGTTCACCAACAACTAAATGACGACAGTTAACAGTCCGGCCAATGCAATACAACAACAATACACAGACAAATGGATCACCATGTGCACCGGTGAAGGGGAAGCTGGAGAATGAAGAGGATTATAAAAGGAGGAATACATGTTTGCAAAAATCAGATAAGGAAAGAGATGGTCAAATGGGGTTGTTTGATCAAATGGGATCAAATGACACAGCAATATTTTTGTCAGACCACTGCTGCACAAAATACACTGGGTGAACGCAATACTGATATGTTACTGAACAATGCAACCTTCAGATAAGAGGTATTTTCGATTACCTGCAGGAACATCCTAGTCAGTTTTCTACTATAAAGAAACACATGAAGATGGGACAGAAAAGGCATGTTAAGGTATCATGAAGAGTAGATTGTAGTCTGATAGTTTACAAAGTTACATGAGGTTTAGATAGTTATTACAGGAAAAACATAGGAAGAAAGAAAAGAAAGAGAAACAGCTTTAATAACAGTGTAAAAAGCAGTTTGATGGAAAATGCTCCAGTAAAGGCAAAGTATGAAACACTTATCGCTTGTGTAAGGAAATAGGAAAAGAACAAGTGGTATAGTGAAAAAAGATTTGTGAAATAGAAAAATAAAATGTGTTTTTCTATTGTGTCACAGCAGTTATAGCATTCATCCATATCTTTGCACTCCAGAAATGTTTTAGAGGTAATATACAGCCGAAGAACAAGCTTATTTTTATTTTTTTTTACTGTGTGTGTCAATGACAGGTCTGTTACAAGTGATAAGTTGAGGCTTCTGTTCGTATATGTGCCTTTTGTCCAGAGTTTTTTCCTCTCAGACAGCAATAAATGAGAAAAACAGAAAGAGTTACATCATTTTGACTGTGTACACTACATGTTTGATATTCACTGAAGCTACAAACTGACAATGCAAAGATAAATAGACCATTACACTGTACAGAAATGTACATGAAGATTATTTGTATTAATATTAAAATGGATTATTCTTGAAGTGGTTTTAAGGAAAATGTTACATATGTTAGCTATAATAAATGTAATTTCCAAGAATCTTAAATACGACTGCTCCTTTAGTTATTGTAGTGATTACAATGTGGGGTTTTTGTGTTAGTGCTAGATAATAAATAACAAAATGTTCTGATGCAAATTTAAACAGTATAATTTTGTGCAGTTTGCATAGTTGCAATGTACATTTAATTGTGTGATTGTGATGAGAGGAGAGTACTAACCGATGACACTGTCTGTACCCATATTGTGCTGTTCCTTTTCTGGAGAGTAGATGGATAGCTGCCCTTGGAGAAGCCTGTCTAAGGGCATGGACATAGGTCTGTGGATCAGGGGTGATCGGGGTTGGTAACGTTTCTGCACCCCTCCGTCCTTCCCTGACGTGCCTTGTCCACCTGCCCCTGCGCTTGTGCCATTCTTCTGGTCTGATATAGACGCTACTGACTCTGATAGTGCCATCTTGGTCTTCTTGCGTCCTTTTGCAGGAGCGCTGGCTGTGCGCCGCAAGAGGTGATCACTGATGGAGCGTTTCCGAAGGCCACCAGAGTTTGTATCCACAGAGGACTTGGAAGAACGGTTAAACAATCCCCTGATACCTCGCAGCTGATGACCCTGGAAAAAGAAAAAAACAGTCAGTTAAAAAGAAAAAAATAAAGAATTATACATAACATTTTTCATACATCATGGCTTAATATTAGAGTGGTATGATGTACATCCCCATGTTTATCACATTAAACAAAAATGCATGCTTTAATATGTACTGCCTCTAGATGGCACCCTTACCTTTTAGGTTACCACAAAAAGCAATACTCAAAAATCCATGCATGTGTCAAAATACAGCATTTTTGATGACAATGGGAATGGCAGGAAAACAATTGAAAAATAGACTTCCAAACAAAATGGACTAAAGTAAAAGTAAAAAGTACCACACTCTTGTTTAATGGCACACACAAATATTTCACTGAAGATACAGCCGACCACAAACTGCACTTTTGTTTTCATGCATTACTGTTTCATGCAGCAGCACACAGAGTCTGGGGCTTCAGGATACCTTGTTAGATCCTAGAAAGTGCATTATGGTAAAGCTGGGATTCAGGACTAGAGGGCTCCACTAGAAAGACAGAGGATTGAAGGTTGATCTTACATGGACTGAAGTGTTGAAAGGAGACATGTTTGACATTTTATTTCCAAATTTGCTCTTATCTGAATAAAGAGCTTCACTGGGGAAACGCTAGAGTAAGTATGCGCCACACAGCACTTACCTTCCCATAGACATCATGCACTGATATGTGCACGAAGATGGAAGCCTCGGTCAGTCCCTCCAAGTAAACATGTCTATATCCTGTTGTCAGATATCAAGGGAGAAAGCATGTGAGCGGGAGTGAGTCAAAGAAAGATAACAGCCATCAGCAGTGTCATGATTGTATAGTTGTTGCCTGAAGAGAGGGCATGAAGAGTTCATGGACAACTCTGATGGAAACAGACAACAAAAATAACCTGCAGAGCCACAGGTCTTTACTATACAAATCAAACACACCATGATTTAGAAAACTCATGATAATGTGCCCCGTAGCAGTAGCATTTCTAAAGGATGTCTGTTTTTAGTGATACAAACTGGTAGTGACACACTGCCCCGCCTCTTCAGATCATGTCACTGGCGCACATGTTGGTATGAAACCTGAAAATACAGAGGAGTTCTGCACACACCAGGCATTAGGCTGCTGAAGGCAACTGTCCGTTGACCAATAAAGTCTCTTCCAATAGGGTCATGGTCCCAGACGAGGAATCGCACTAGAGCCACCTCTGCCATGTGGAGGGTGAATGACAAAGTCTCCTCCCATACTGGGTTAAAGCCTAAAACACACACATATGGATGAAATACATTCATTAAAACACACATACATTCATTACAACATGTGTTTTTAGTAAATTTAGGAAAATATTGTGACAGACATGCATAAACTTGAGTTTGTAGTGACGTGTCAAATTATGTATTTCAAGGATCAGTGCCCCCCCCACACTAATCCCATAATAATGTTGAGCTCCCAGGGCTCCATAACCTTTCCCAGAGGAGGCGTTTCCCCTCCCCCCCGCTGACTCCCCTCATCTGTGGAGACATGTTAGGGGTGACACCGGTAGACCCCTTCATTCTGCTTCAATTATGCCTCTAATTAATTAATCTGCTTTATAAGCCTAGCAGCGCTGCACGGCTCAAAGTAAAACACAGCATCTGTGACAAATGTATTTTATGCTTTTAGCTGTTTCATTGAAATTAAGGCAATAATAAAAGTTGAAACATTGTCAGACTATGTTCTTTAACAACTTATTGATTTTGGGTGGCTGTTATCTTGGCCAGGCCTCCCTTGCAATATAGATTTGTGATCTCAATGGGACTACCTGGTTACATAAAGGTAAAGAAAATAAATACATAAATATGTGTTATGATGCGCTATCATAAAGTATGTAGTAATACTGTATTTTTTTTTCTTTAGAAAGTGTTTAAAGTTCCATTGAAGTGAGAAGACATGAACTAAAGTCTCAGTTAATGACATAAAATAGTCATAATGCCACCATCAGATAAAAATGTCATTACAATCCAGAGTGATTCTTGAGGCATTATTTTTCATAAATAGCATGTTATATTTTCAAATTGATGTGAATGCATGAGGGTCTTACCATTGTCATCCACAACTCGTGTCTGCTCTTTGCAGCAATCAACTGGCAACCCGATAATCTCCACCTCAACAAACGGATCAATGATCTGTAAGAGAAGGCCATGAAATGACAAAAGTGACAATCAATTCTGCTTCTTCTTCTAACAGCCTCATAAACTGTCGAATACATCTCCCAGATGAGGTGTTTGAGTTACAAAGATGCTGACAGACAGAGCATTCACTGCAGATGTTTGGATGGTTTTGTACCTCTCCACGGTCCCCCAGCATGGAGTCTGGAGGTTTGGGCAACTGCTGTCCACTAATGATCTTGAGAATGAGCTGCTTCTTGGGGTAAGCTGGAAGTGGGTCATCGCTGAAAGGGTTGAATGAGCCTGAGGGGAAAATATCAGACGGGAGAATTATGTGCTTGATTTATGCCATCACTTAATCTTAAAACAGTAAACTACATTCTTAAAAGTTAACAATACCAGCTAAAAACTGTATATCACTATTATGTTGCGTTGTATAGTAACAAAGGAATAATACGTCACTACTGTACTCAAAAAAGTGTTATAGTATATTGCCTATTTGTAATTAATTAATTAACACAGACTATCGTGAGTTGGAGAAATTATCATGTTTATCAGTGATTGTATTTGTAGTAAATATTGAAAGTGCATATAAATATTATAGTTTTTTTTTTTCTTTAAGGTTGATTATGTAAATCTGATTGTGACTAAAAAAGTGTATGAGAATGGCTTGTATCAATGTTTTGTGTTATTGTAATATATATAAGTATGTGAACAAAGCAAAGGAAGCAGAATTAATTTAATTATTATTTTGTAGACAGTGGGTGTCTAAGTTATACTTCTTCCCACTCCTTTTCAAGTGTTGTTTGACATGTTGTTTGCTTTATTATCTGATGATTGTATATGCTTGAAAGATAGAACTAACTAACTACCGTATTTTCCGGATTATAAATTGCAGTTGTTTTTTTTTTTTTTATAGTTTGGCCGGGGGTGCGACTTATGTGTGAAATTATTAACACATTATTATATCATGTCACGTTATTTTCTTTCTAAACCACAAGAGGGCGCTCTAGGCCTTTGATAATTTCAACATTGGCGGTAACTGACATGTAGAAAAGGAAGCCCCACCTCTTCTACCTCCGGAGTGGGCGGAGTTGATTAAAAGTGACACCGAGGATGAAGATTTGATTGGATTTAGTGATTTGGAGTGACACTGATGGTTTGGTAAACGTGTTAGCATGTTCTTTATGCTATAGTTATCTGAATAACTCTGAATATGTTCCGTTAACATACCAGGCACGTTCTCAGTTGGTTGTTTATCCGTCATGTAACGTTAGCATACCGTACACTTATTCAGCCTGTTGTTCTCTATAGTGAGGTACATATTTTACAGTTGACCATTTGTATCTTTAACACAACTTTAATCATAATAAATGTCCTTTTTTTTATTTATTTTTTTTATCAGTGTCCTAAAAGCCTCTTTGCATAACGCTAACATACAATATTACCCATTTAGGAAAACTTAATGTAACTGTAGTTGATATTTATTAATAATTAATCAGACAATCCATGAAGTAATTTTGGTTTTGTTGTACTATATGTATGTAGACCAAAAAAACAGATTATTTAATTGAAATATTATGGTTTTAAATGAAATTTGAACAACAGCATGCACAAAAGGGTGAAAATATATCATTTATCACATATGCCATTATTAAAATTTAGAGTTGTCTTAGTATATTTTAAATAGTACCAGTCAGTCATTTTCATGTTTGTATGTGTGTGCATGTTCATACAGTCTGTTTGTACCTTTGCACATGGGAGGGGGCTTCAGCACGTAGCCACTGCCTCCATTCACCATAAACTTGGCTCTGTTGAGCTGCATCATCCTGCCCTCTGTCTGATAGTTCAAGGCCACTGAAGGAAAAAAAAAAAATCATATGAGCCGAATGGTCCACCTCTTAGAATTCATATACAGGTTGGTACATTGAGGTAAAACAACAAAGTAGGAAAAATCAAGAAAAATTATTTAGTTATTTTTCTCTGCATGTATTCCCCGAGGGGACATTTCTTTGAAAAGAAAATTGATGTAGCTTACAGACTCTCACAGAAAAATCATTTCCTTGCTTTAACATGGCAGGAATCCTTGGACATTGAATTTGTTTAAATCATTCTTTTCCATCCAGTTAAAAATACTTTATTGCCATTTTTGTTACTGGCCTCCCCTCTGTGAATTATAATTAGGATACACATCCTCAACATGGAAATATTCTTTGACGCATTATTTTTTGTAGGATAGAATGGTTAACCAACATATAAAACGAAATAGAAAGACACAAGTTATTACTAATGTAATTATTTACTTTGGGTTTCACTCAAATCAACACAGGATCTAAATAATAACCAAATTCATGTTTATTTCTTCTTATAACTTTGGAAATAATTACACAAATTCAGGATATCCACCCTTCATCATAATGTTTGATATCCAGGTCATTTTCAACATCAAATGATCAGGCTATAATGCTGAAACACAGTGAAGTAGAGTTGTTTTTGTAGATCAAACATAACTGTGCTGTGATAATTTAAAAAAATCTTTAATATTTTTTAGAAGACAGTGCCTTGAAGTTCTTTAATTCTTGAGTATCAGATGATATCAATGTTATTAAGAAAATATTTTTGTTTTCACTGCTCACAGATATTTCATGTGCCTTTATTAAATTTTTTCCTCCCATCAACAGACAAGTCCTGATGCCTTTATCAGTCGCCATTTGGAGACTTAAAAGTCCAATATTATATTAACCTTAATCCTCATAAATTAATTTCCTGACTCTAACTGACTTGCCAACCCAGAATGACGATATAATACGATAAGATGATACTTTATTGTCAGTTTGCGCTGAAATTCATTTTGCATCCTTGAGCGAGACTTGTTTAAGAGGGACAGTACATATCACATCACATGGATCATGGAGCCCACAGTAGCAGGACAAGAGGACACCGGCCTACGTACATACAGTATACATAGATACATACCACTCAACTCGTGCCATCTGTACTCTCACCCCTTAACCTCAGATAAAACGACTACTAACAAACCACTGGATGTGATGTGAGTAAAAGCAATCTGGTCCACGCAGGCCACAGAAGAGGTCTGCATGTGTTTGTATGTTACATTCACTGTCAGTAATGTGTAATGTCAGATATAGGGCTTAAGGGAAAGCACCTGGTGTTTCCATTAAGAGAAAACATCTATACAGGTTAAAAGTTCAAAGTGACAGACAGTTGTCTTACCCAACTGACAGCCCACATTCCAGTAGAACTGGGGGTTGAAATTAGATGAGTCGATGCGATAGGCTGATGGATAAATCCGTGACAATTGCCTCTGGTTAAAAGCCAGGAACTGTTCAGTTTTGTGATTAACCAGGGACTGGGCTCTGGTCTCGCTGAATGACAGAACATCACCTGGAGTACCTGAAGAGGAAACATGGGTTAGGCACAAGAAAACGCCTCTGAGGTAAACACCGAAGCATACTGTATGTGTGTCGAGCATTTATTTGAGAGTGCAGGTGGCAGAGCTTTAGCATTTCACCTTCATTTAGACACTCCTGTGAGGCCACAGAGTTTGTGAAGACCACCAGGTTGGACAGATCTCTACTCAGCTTCATCGTCTTCCTCTTTCTTCCACCCCTGGGGTGATTGCCAGATGGCAGGGGACCGTTGCAAGAAAGGACAGAAGAAAGAGAATGAGATCATGTAACTATCCACAAGATAGGTAAAGGAAATGGATGTACAGTAACAACTGCACACACTCATACCCCTTCATGAATTTGGCAACAGCCTAGCAACCAGTAGAGGCCTGTCAGTCAACAAGACAGTGGAACCACAGGAAACAGCATCAAAGGCATAAAGCTTAATACGGGGGCACTGTGCATGTAGTGTGGTAATACTCACATACATTCCTGCACATACATCAGACAAATACATACACAGTCATGCAGAAAAGACAGTTAGTCATAGAGCATCTGAGATACATGCTTGTAAGAATCTGTATTGGGACAGTTCCTGAGGACATGCATATATGAATACCTAACCAGGGCCATAGAGAAGAAGAACAGAGGAATGCAAAGAGGGAGGTGGAAAAAGCTGAATCTCCGTACTTCTTTGTAAATGCTTGCTTATAAATGAAGAGAAAGAAGAGGCAACACAGGATAAAGAATGTGTAAAGTAAACAATGCTGTGTTCAAGACGCAAGACTCATTCGTGAAAATGTGACTCATGTTTTTATTTTTTGCAGAAGCTTTTTGCAGATGCACTTCATCTGACTTTCATAACATTTCAATAAGATGTTGTCATGACCTCATACTGAAGCTCAAAGAAAGGAACTGTGGAACCACAAGCTCTCAGTGGAAATCAACATTTTTAAGATGCAATGAAAGCAAAATCAAAATGGCACTGACGAGAGAGCATTTTGCATAATGAGTATTTTTATTTTTATGTTCCTGCTCACTTTATTTTCTCTTTTTAATCACATACACATTTAAATGCAACATACATTTTTATGTGAGTGGGAAGATATGTTTTAATATTTTAAGATCACATTTGAAAAAACTAAATCAGTACTAAAATATGCAACATATCATAAGTGAAGGTGTCCTTTTTCATGACCATATTTGAAACAATTAACTCATCTAAGATTGGAGAGTGGAGTTGCGTGACGGCACCATATGTGATGCCTCTAGTTTTGACCCCAATTTAATTAATCCCGTGTGTTGTGTCTTTCACTCCAATGAAGTAACTTAAAAATGCACCAATGTATGATCCAAGGTTGTAACTGAGAAGCTTGTGAGTGTGACAAGAATTTAACAATAAAATCAGGGAATGTCAATCATGTTCTATCAGATATTACATTATGAATGAAAGCAGGAGCAATCAGGCTTCCCTTCCTTTGCCAGCAGATGAAGCTATCAGATCAGAAGCTTTAAGTCTGTCATTGTTTCTGTTACGTAAACAAAAATGATTGTGAGTGATCTGAAGTTTCAGTGGTTTGCTCAGCACTACCGCCAAATCCCATTTTAATGTAATTCTTGTGGCAGTCAGCAACAATCAGACTTCTCACTTGTCAAGCCCTGTCAGTCTTGTGATGAAATAGGTCAAAGGTCACCTGTTGAACTGTCCGCCAGCCTCCCTTCCAGACTTCTCTTGACATTCGTCCTCCTTTTCCACACTTTGGCAGCTCAGCCTGGATTTGGAGTGTCTCTGGATATAGACACAAATATAAAAAACACATATTGTATAAGAAAAAATGAGCAATGTTTACCCATGTATCTACTATGCAAACCACAATGACTATTCTCTGTATGAGGAGATGCATATTTTTCTTTCTATCCTTTCATTGGTTCATCTTTGCGACCATTTTATTCACTACAAAGATTTCTATGATATTCTGTGTAAAAACCTGTGGTAGCCAGAGTATAAGCCTTACAGATTTTGGCGATTATTCTTTTTCTAATACTTAATCCAGTGGATACAATCTTTTGCAATCTCGCTTCCCAGATGATGTTTCCAAATGACTTTGTTTAATCTGTGAAACCCTGAGGTTCAGAACTGTTTTGAATACACTCATTGGAGCATATATACAGCCCAGCCGTTCATTTGGATCATTTCTACATTAACTGACATGTTTCTTTAACCTTAACTGATGCGGCGAGGAACTTCTCATTTCTTCAACAAGAACCAGTTTGATAGAAATATAAGGGTTGGACTCCGTTTCAATGGAAAAAGGTCTGATGAATCCAGAATGACCCTGTTTCAGAGGCAGATGAGGTGAGGTGATCATGCCTAGTGCCTACAGTACAAGCCTGTGGGGTCTGTGTTATGATCTACGGCTGCTTTAGTTAGTCAGGTTATGGTTAAGCAATATTATGTGTCCAAAAATAAAGTCAGCTGAACTTGAATATACTGAATGACCCAGGGTCGGACATCAGCGGTTTTCTTTTCTTTACTAATGACCCAGATATATTCTAAAATGACAATAGCAGGATTCATCAGAAACACATTGTGTGAGTGGTTTAGATGCATCGGACATCAATTTCACAAATAGATTGGCGACTATGGAGTCCAGACCTGAACGTTGGGTCACGGTCTGAGGATCTTAACTAGAGAAGACTCAAGCAGCGGTCCAACTCTCATCATCAGTACAAGATCTTGCCTATAAATGAATGCAACTATTAAAGAAAATTAATGTCCTAATATAATGTTTTATGCCATTACTTAACTCTTAAAGATTTAGAAGGAATTTGGTGACAACTTCCAAATCATTTTTTTCTTCTACATCTAATCATTCCTCATATTTACCACCATTTATTATAATATTATCTCCTACATTTTTCATTTTTTGTGACAACCAGGTATTTTCATATATTTAATTTACTTAGATGTTCATAAAAGCTTGAAGTAAATCCAAAGGTTATCACATAAAAACTAAAAAAAATAAAATAAAATAAGAAAAAGCTGCTTTCATCAAAACATATCATTAAGTGAATATAAAAACAAGTGCCTGCAACCACCATTGATGAGACTGCATGAGTTTTACTGGTAAATCTAATGTTGCATAGGATAATGACATTCCATGTTCACTAAGGAGCCTCTAAACATTCAAATGGGTCTTATGTGCTGACGCTGAAAAGCTGAGAAACTGCATTTTACCTAATTTATTTATATGCAATGATAGGGTTAATGGTTCAAAACATATTAAATATTTTATATCAGTAGATACTTTGATCTTAGGTCTGTGAGGATTAAACACTGCATAGGACAAATGTTAAAACTACACATGTTCCAACAAAATACTGTGTCTTCCACTTCCATCAAGGCAATTTTATAAAAAGAAAAACCCAACTTATGCCTTTTTTTAAAATTATTTCTACCCTAACATATCGTGCCTTATTTTTCAGATGTGTTTAATAAAAACTGAACAGTTATTTTTCTCTCCATCCTGTTGAAAAACAAAAGAACAGTAATGAAGTATCCCATGAATTGCCATGAATCTTGACAAACACCTCATAAATAATAATAACTTTGGTGATCCTTTGATTTTCATTCACAGGTCAAATTTTTTTCAGTGATATATAAAGTATAGATTGTGAACATGACTACAGAGCTATTACTATGGCTTTAGACACTGCAGTCTTGGTGAAAACCAGATCAGTCCTTCTCACGAGGTATGTCTTTGTCTGTTGAAAACCTACAAAGTGTGTTTAATATGCATACATGACACCGCCCACACACAAACTAAAAGTGTAAGATATCTCTGGTGGGCGGGGGATGTTGATAGTCCTTCTTTAGCAAATTGTATGTGTTTCATGAAGTGTGGTATTCATAGAAAGTGTTATTGTAGTAGCAGTTTAGTGTGTGTTTGTGCATGTTAGTGGGAGTTTTAGGTGTAGTGTATGTAATTATAACAAGTGTGTATTTGGTGAAGTGTATGTTTCTGTGATAGAAGCAACATCTCTATTGGTATTAAAGCAGAGTTGAGAAGAGGATGAGGGCTGCAGTAATTATAGGGTTTAGGCTGCTTGCCAACAGATTACATGCACCCATGCATGCACGCATACACATGTGGGAGGAGGCATAATATGCAAAGAGTGAGGGTTAGAAGAATGAAGAGGAGACGTGAGCGGGTAAAAAGGGGAGGAGGAGAGGAGTCAGTGAAAGGTAAGAAGATAAAACAAGAAGAAAAATAAGAGAAAGGCATGCTGGGAAATGTAACAAAACCAAACCTCAAACCCAACAATTATGTAAGAAGAGTTTATCCAAGGAAGAAAATGAAAACAAACAACATTAAGTGTTATCAAAAGATAATGTGGATTACGAGATGAAGTGGCAGAAAACATTTTAATCATAGTCGACACTATTATCAGCAGGTTTCAGAAGGGGAGACATGCCTCAGAGGGAATATGATTAAGACATTACATCCCTTAGATCTGCATGTGTAATTCGCAGCTACACAGAACGTCATTATTCACTGTGCTGACCTGATGAGTGGAATTATGAGATAAGTCAGGCTGTGTTATTTACAGTCCAGCTACCTACAACAGACCAAAAATGTTTGTATTTTAAGTAAAATTCAGGCAGATTTTAGTTTTTTTAAGTGCTGCCCATTAACAAAGTGACTTATATTCTCTAGTGTTTGTACACAGATGGCCATTTTATTTGGTGCTTCTTCTTTGAGGCAAGTTTAGACCATAAAAGGCAGTGATGTAACAGGATCTTTGAGATACTGCCCATTAAAAACAGCCCAGAGAGCCTGATTTACCAAAGTTATTTACTGCCTGCACGACAATGAATAACACTTAAAGCACTTTTTTTTTTTTTTTTTTTGCTTTTTTATTTCATCTTACCTTCTGTTTTAGAGTTGTGATGAAAGATCTGCTTTGGGATTTCTTCAGAACCCCTTTGGACCCCTGTAGAACAAAACAGAACACTTTCAGAGACTGTTTATGTGTATGTTTCATGTGTAGATATGTATATTTGGTGTGTATGGATCATTTGGTGTTAATAATTAACATATTAGTGAGTCACGTAAAAACCCTAAAGTCAGTAGCTGGAGGGGCTGCATCAGGCACCAGCTAATAAATGCAGCTGAAGAGTGGGAGAGAGGAATGAGAACACAAACATGAAGGGTACAAATACAGTTAGAAAGACAGTGAGAGAAGAATCTTTAGAGACTGAATGGGGTAAAGGGGATCACCAAATAAAGCAGGGGTGCAACAAGGAGAATAACACAACTCCCACTATGTTAAAATGGCTGTCACGAAACTCAAGCTTCTAAAAATAGCACAAGAGGCAAGTGAGGAAATTAAATATTAAGTAACACTGCAGACATTTAGTTTCTCATCATTTTTTTGGGTCTGTTTTAACATACTTTAGGTGAAATACCATCTGCAAAGCGGTCAGACCAGAGGGTACCTGTCCAGAAACCAGTCTCCTCTCTGACTAATACCACAGCCAGGTTTTATCCAACCTCTCACCTCTTTCTTCTTTCAATCTGTTGACAAAATTTTGCTCTAGTCCTTATGCAGTGTTACATATCGCCTTAGGGCTGTACCTGCCGGAGGTTCTTCTGAAGGCCCTGGTGCGTAGCCCGCAGCAGAGCACGGATGCTGAAGCTGTCGGTGTCTTCCTTATCACCAATTTGAGATTCTTTCAGCAGAGAGTCGAGTTTCTTTCTAATGTGTGACTCCACCTGGTGATGACCATTTCCCTGTGTGAAAGAAGGAAAATGTAGCAGAATGTAAGCGACAAATTACAGTTTTCAACAGAGATGCAGGCATAAATTTGTGGACATGCAATTACGGAGAGTAGTGGAGGCGTGAATATTATAAGTAGAAAGGCTGTTTTTTCTGCACAGCTGGTGGAGATTTTCTATTCAAAACATTAAAACTTTGCCTGTAGGGGGCTCAGTGCTAAGGTAGCAGCAGCTATGACCTTACTTGTCAGTGTGCTAACATGATTTTATGGAATTGATGGTTTGCACAAGTTGAAACATGAAGAAATATGTTCTGGTCAAATGGAAGTAAAATGACGCTTCAGTGCTCCTCTTCATATTTCTTGTAGCGTACGCTGGGCTACACATTTAACAGGTTAATGTCTTCCCACAATCTTTTGCAACAGTAAAATTTTAAATCAACCAATATTTTATGTTTTTTCTCCTATTAATAATCAATGAAGGCAGTGACTGGTATTTGGAGCCAATTCAATACATGAACAGAGACAAATTAAAAATAAAATAATAATGAAAAAAAAAAAAGAAATGAAAAAAAAAAAGTCGTACGAGCTGTAGGTATGATGTGTAACAGTGTTTTTGTCCATATGGTGCATGTTCGCAGCAGAGTTTAGATACAGTTGTTTATCACACTTGTTCACATCTCAGTGTAGCTGTGCCCAATTTGCATTTAGTTATTTCTTCATATTGATTTGCTGAGTATTTAGGATCATTTTTAATAATGTTTTAGCTATAGAAACTGAAACTTAATTTATACTGCATAAATTATATAACTATTCTGATACAGTCATATATGGTGTCAAATTGACGCCTGAGATATTGAGAAGCAAAAAACAATATCTGAGAACCAAACCACTAAATCATAGGCGCAAAACTGTAAATCTGCAACCAAGAAATCAAATTCTGCCCTGTGATGCTGTCTTGTCGATTCGTTTATGACCTCCGCTTTTCAATTGCTTTCTCTCGGTTACGCTTTTTTTCTCTCTCGCTTTCAATTTTGAAAAGGTTCTCACTTGAGTTCTGGCACTGATTTTGTGCCTGTACATACATCCCGCCCCGGATTCTGGGGGCGGGATGTAGTAGCTCATTGGCTACTGACCGACACTGCATTTTACATCAGAGACCAACCAGCACGTGAAATAACAGCCATTGGAAGTTATGGCGGACCAGCGAGAACAAGTAAGTTGCTAACATGCCTGTACCTTCTGTGCTATTGACCCTATTCTGCATGGTTCCATGGGGGATGCACAGTCACACAGCAAGGGTTGGTGAAGAGGTCATTAATTGCCTGTTTGTGTCATAGCTGTGGTCTGACTTGGACCTATCTTCCCACTGTGTTCCTGCGTCGCAGTGTCCGGTCATGTGATCAGCCTCTGCTGCATCGCCCGTGGATGCCTCTATAATGAGAGTAAATAACTATGGCTTATCTATGTTACATGACTGAACTACAGTTATTCTGAAAACACAATATTTAATGACATGTCTTCTCAAAATGGATTAAACATTGTGTTAATAACATGGTTAATAAACCATCAGTAGTACCAGTGTAGCAAATGTAGCTAAAAGTTGCTAGCTCGTGACGCATCAGAGCAAGTAAACTGACAGCTGACACGTGTTTCTTGGTTGCAGATTTACAGTTTTGCCCCTATGATTTTGTGGTTTGGTTCTCAGATATTGTTTTTTTGCTTCTCAATATGTCAGGCGTCAATTTGACACCATAGTCGTACTCGTTGGCACAAAAATGAGCAAACAGGAGTGTGACAGTGTGATAAACATTTAATTATTGTACTTAGTTGCTACTATTCCTTTTGTTTTATTCCCGTTCCAATTTTTTTATGAAGTTATATTTATCACATTATTGTCTATGTTTCTAAACTTCAAAAAAGTAAGAATGACCAGAAAAAAGTAAATATGCAGTTTTAGTCCATCTCAGTGTAGTTTCACCACAACAGACCCACATCCATAATATAATGCATATATATATGCATAATATAATTTTGCATAATTATGCAGCCTAATGCTGGTGTAGTCAGAGTCTCTTTGCACTGCAGTAAAATCAGTCCTTATTAATTTCTATTCATATTTTTTCCCTTATTGAGAAATGTTATGAGGTCAAGGAATTTTTTGGGATAAAGACAAGAATTTTTAGCTACAACCCCAGTTTGACAATGCTCTCTGTAGTGAGTGATGAGTTTTTCCCTTTCAGGTCGCCACAGCGAATCTTCTTTGCATGTTGATGTGGCAGAGGTTTTTATGTCAGATGCCCTTCCTGACACAACCAGGCTTAGAACCGGAGTAATGAGGCTAGTGGCCTCTTGTGGCCACAATGGGATGTACAACGTAAAGAAACTTTCCCAAGGGATCACCTGGGTCTTGAACCAGTTAATTCCACACCAAAGTCAGTGGCATTAACCACTCTCTGTAGTGAGTCTACTAAAGCAGAGCAAATGCTAATAAAGTTTGTCAGAGGACGCATGTAAAATAAGAATATAAACACTTGCTTCCACAGCCATGCCTCACTCACAGATTAAAGCTGGGTCACAGTATTTGTGCAGTGTCTACTGCTGTGATGGCATACTGTACTGAACACAAAAGTGATGCTTATCTCTCACTGGTTTAATGAGCTCAAGAGAAAAACTCTCATGAGTAGAAACCTGCCACGGACCCTTTTAAACGGCACTGATCAGCCAGAGCAGCATCTGCAGATTCATGCCTCCAGCTAAATATGGAAGAATGATGCCATATTCAGTTACTCAAATGAACCATCTGGAGAAAAAAAATGGAGTGTCTTCCAGCTACATGTGGTGAGGAGGACCCTGGCACTGCTGCATCAGAGGAAAATGAAGTAATGAAGAGGCTCTAAATCTAGTGCAATCCACTGCACAAGAGTAATTGGCATTAAGATCTATCATCAGTAATATCATCCTTTCATTTTAACATGTTGGTGTGATGCTTATTGATTACAATAACCAGTGAAACTGTACACTCACATTGACTCAGGATCTCTTGCTGCGTCAGTGAGCATTGATTATTCCAAAAGATGGACCGACTGCAATGACAATCAATACAGCTCTACAAGCATCAACGTTTAGGTCCAATTAGTGGTGTCAAAACATTAACCACAACAGTGTCATTAAGATCCCATTATGTAGCTGCTGTTTGTGGTGCAGGATGAAGGCAGTTAAAACTCAGACTTTTTGGTGATCATCTTTATTGAAAAGCCTATATGTTAAAGATTTAATTCAGTTATTTTTCCATGACGTGCCATATGCAGTTTTGAAATAATTCTGCTGATATATAATTGATGAATAATTTAATATAGTAATAATCATGCATTAGTGATGAGCTAGTGATGCATCCTTTGTTTATTAGTAGCTAATGAATGAATGACTAATAACACATTTAATTTTTAATAGAAATATGTATTATGTAGGTGCACAATTATGACTTGGTGTTAAAATAACAATTCTATGTAATCTTACATACAATCGTGCTATATAACTTTCTTTTTTGTCATTGGGGTTTAACTGTTCACATGGTTCTCTAAACTATTAAAACTATTTCAGTGTTTTTATTATGTTGAAGAAGAACTCAGATTGCAGTAGTTTTATTTGCTTTGTTTAATGTACAGAAACACATTGGCTTCTGTGAGAATAAAGAAATAATGAAAAATGAATAAAATAAGCTGTGAAATCGCTGACAAAAGGTGAGTTTCTGTCTTTTATGCTATATATATGTGTCTTACATGTGTTTTTATATACTATACATCATTTCCATTTTTTTTAATGTGTTTTACAAATAAATTCAAACCACGTTTAACCGTCTGTCATCATCATTCAATTACAACTAAATAGCAATCTTTAAACTTGGAAGAAGTATTTGTCATGGTAGCATAGTGGCCGTATTTATCGATGTATTTATCAGTTAGTCATTCATCTCCTGAACCGCTTTATCCTGTCCTGGGGTGTGGGAGGGGTATACCCTGGATGTGTGACCAGTTCGGGCCATAAATACATGAAAATGAAAAATGAAAAAAAAGAAAGAAAATAATAAAAAAGAAAATGAATCTTTCTCTATCTTTTCCTTTGTTGTTTTCCAAAAAATTGCCCTGTAAACACAGAGTCATTTCAGGAAATATCTACGTCAACATGAAACCACTGAAAATGATTGAAAACGATGTAGTGCTGGTGCCAGGCATGTATGTGGCATTGTAATGCTCTCGTGTGGAGCAGAAGACATGGAGCATGAACATAAAACCTGGCACGCTGTACACAAACCATAGGCTACAGAGGAAGAACAACAACAACAACTCTCCACAGTAAATCCAAAAGCATGAATATTGTTTGCTATGGTTGTTTGTCACTCATTCTAATGAAAGATTAGCCGACGGTTTTGATTGAATATTTCCAATAAGTTCTATAGCTGTTGTAGCACGAGCCCTACTCAGTAGTCCACCATTGTTGTTGTTGTTGTTGTTTTTGAGAAGTGGCATCTTGCTCCTTTGTGAAAGGTTAGAGTGGTGGAACTATGACATCAGTGTTTTAGAAAAGTCGCAGTTCGATTGTACAGACGAAGATGCGAAATTAGCATTTTCAAATGTATCCACTCTGGGACCTGCTTTCAAAAAATTGTGGTTTCAGTGACTGAAAACATTGGTTTCGTGTGAACAAAAGGCGACTGAAACTGTCTTCGTATTGGACAGGACAACTGATCACTCTTACATTCACATCTATGGGCAATTTTTGTTTAACCAATTAATCTATATCTATGCATGTGTTTGGATGGTGGAAGGAAGTCATGTACCCGGGGAGAACCCATCAAACATGGGGAGAACATGCAAACTCCACACAGAAAGGTCCCTGGTGTTGGATTCTTTCTTGCTGTGAGGCGACAGTGCTATCCACACTGTATACATCAGATTAATTTAATTAATGGTCACAACTGACATAATAAATTCACACTTAAATGTAACATGAAGTGAAGTGTCAGTATTAGGTGGTTTGAAGGTTCATGCATCATTTCCATCTCATCTCCCCTCTTGCTCCCCTCACTTACATTATTGCTCTTGAGCTTGAAATCGTCCTCAATTTCATCAGCGCTGTCATCGTCCGACACTTCACCTTCCTCTGCATCTGCAGACAAGTAGGCAGGTAGACGTTTCCCCTGGATAGAGAGATGAAGAAGAGGTGAAAATCATGTGTTTGGCCAGTCCTTATATCTTAAAAGCAAAACAAGTCCTTAGTTTT
>JAPSES010000144.1:10971974-10989174 GCA_029822895.1 Maxillicosta whitleyi
ATATATGTATAACACCTACACAGGTTCCACCCCAGCGAGAGTCCAACAAAAACCCTGTAGCACATGATGTTTTCCTCAGCGGTTCACAGGCTTCTTGCCTGGTATTTATGGATGGACTGAAAGCCATCAGTGATACATTTGAGTACACAAGAGGGCACAAAACACGAGCACATGCACAGATAAATGTACAATCAGCTGCACAGAAGTTCCCAGGGAAGCTCTTTCATAAGAGTGGAAGCCCATTAGTACGGCATTCTGTTGGTGTGAGTGGGAGTTTGGATTTTCTAAGCTTCCTCCTTCGAAATCAATGGCAGGCTCAAAGCTTTTCTCAGTACATCAAGCCTCTCACCTGAGGACATCACCACTGTCACTATATAAGCACCACCACAGGTAGCCTAATCTATCCTCTTCTGTCTGTGCCTGTCAAAAACCTTTATGCCATTTTCTTTATTGTCTTGTGACTCCTTGGTCTCTGCTCCACCGGAGGGGGGGATGGAGAGAGGTGAAAGGCTCTCAAATGAGGGCAGGAGGGGGAGGAAAGAGACAGAGGAAAACTGTTAGAGACGAGTAAAGGGTTTTATAGAAAATCAATAATGCTCTTTTACTTTTCTGGCTGGAAGGGACAAAGCCAGAAGTCATTTGCCAGATGAACAATGCAGGCTTTTGTCTCATTACAGATAAAGTCCATTTTATCTGGTTCTTATATATTAAAAAAATAAATAAATACTGAAGGCTCCTGCACCTCAAGAAGCTCTCTGACCATTTCTGTCTCTTCTATGAATAACCTCTCCAGTGCTGGTAGACAGAGATCTGGTTTTAGTCGGTCAAAGTGAGAGTGGTATCTTCGAGGGGATGGTGTATTAGATAATATCTAACACATTGCACTGACCATCTTCCTAAGAACCTCTCCTGCCTTTTGAGAATTTCCTCAGTAACACAACCAACAGACAAGCTTTTTCACCTTGCATCAACATGTTTAACCCTTAAAGACTTACATAGCCTCCAAGAAGCATTCACTTTAACTTCTGAACTGCAACAATTTGGGTAAAATGCAGTTTCAGAGACTCCGCAGTGAACACTGTCATCTTTTGCAGGATTTCACTATTAAATTCCATGTACAAGTGACCGTAGATGCTTGTTTTCATGTTAGGTTAATAATGTGTTTTGCTGAAAAAGTCCCTTTTTAGTTTTTATTACCCAGCTCCTGAAGGGGAGGCAAGAGGTATTGTTTTTGGTTCAGTTTGTTTGTTTGTTTGGCACAGTATTTATGTCTGAAGCATTCAGATCAGTGGAATGAGAGAACTGTCTATTTTGTTGTTTAACTTTCACTCCACAGTTTAATTTCAATTCCTTTATTTTAATGAGAAATAGTTGAATTAAAAAACACACATTCAAACAGATGCTTTTTGCATGGTTAAACACAACACCTTATTTCTAAGACTTTTTGAGACACTACAAGGGGCTGTGTATTAAAGTTACATCCATCAACTACACAATTTGGACAAAAATATTGGGAAACTGCTTAAAAATGAACTGATTTTTAAAAAAAAATGTTTTATGAATAATGGCTTTCTTCATTTCTGAAAATGAGAAAATCTCAAAATAATTATGTAATATCTCAAAATAATAACAAACCTCCTAAAATTTTGAGGTTATGTATTAAAAATAATGACAGATTTTCTTTCAATAATGCTGTCATATCCCAGAAAAATGGACAAACATACAAAAAGTTGGACTTTAAGTGTATAAATTATGATAAAGTTCTTCAAATTAATTATATAATATCCCAAAATAATAGCAAACTGTGAAATAATATTAAGGTAATTGCTCAAAATAGTGACAAACCTACTATAAATAGGACTTAATATTATATTAATATATAAAAATGAGTGGTAGCATTCTGCACCAGCTAAAACAACCTAGACCTACTATATCTGCAGATCTGAAAGAAGTACAGACAAAGTGTGGACAAAGGTCGGACTGTACAAGATTATCAACACAACTGCAGTCTCATTATGTCTTTGGTGTCATGCTTTAATGAATAATTTCAAGAAAATTCATCATCAGGTGCTTTTCTAACTCAATCAAGTGCAATTATGCAAGAGTTCTGTTTTATTGCCTTTATTCCACAGTTTCATTTTTTATTCATCTTATCCCGGAACTTGGGGAGCAGTTTGATTAAAAAACACAGTAGCTGCGTATATTTGTCATTAAATTTCACCTCATTTTTAAGTATTCATTTAATCATAGTTAACTGCAGGATTGTAGTCTCTGCTGTTTTTTAATAGTGGTTTGACGTCTCTAGCCGAGTCTCCTCAGGTTGTGCCTTGTTTGTTGTTGATTGTTGTTTGTTTGTGTTGCAAGGACTCAAACCCACAATCTGTCACAGTCTAAATCAGCATCTCTTTTACTTCTTGCACCTTTAAAGTTAACACCACGGCCGATAGCTCTGTCATCTTTTTCTCCCTGTCTTACTTTTCTCCGTTTATTGGGAGTAATTAACTGCATAGCCACGCCTCGGTGCAGCACTGCTTATGCTTTAGAAAAATGAGCAGAAAACCAGTCTGTTCTTCACACACATAATTGGTAGGAAATGGATAAATGTGTACAAGTTAACTCCATTCAAGTCTGCACTGTCTGACCCGCATTTATTTACTGGTTTAAAGCACAACTGTCACACCAGGCATCCATCCATCTCATTAACGAGCCACAGTTTTTGCTTACTTTAATGAGGATCTTGCCCTGAAGGCTTTGAGGACTGGGTAAGGTTTTGGAGTCTCCAGTCAGTGTGTCTCTCACATCCAGTTTGTCTCCGAAGATGTCACGCAGATACTGGGCGATCTTCTTCTGCTGCTGGATGCTACAGTGGTTCTCTATGGACAATATGACCGGATACCTAAGAAGAAAAAAAAATTAATAAGATGCATGCTCATGTTTCCAGCATTCACAAGAGGTCTCAAACATACAACCCATGGGCCAAAACCCGTCCACCAAACAAACCGATCTGGCCCATGGGATGCATTTGTGAAATGCAAAAATCACACTGAATATATTAATAGTCAAGGGTGTCAAAATGATTTTAATTAAGGGGCCACATACAGTCTTAATTCTGTCTCGAGTGGGCCTTTCCAGTAAAAGTATCTTATTATAAAACTATCATAATAACTTATAAATAAATAATGTAATTTTTTTTCTCTTTATTTCAGTGTGAAAAAGTAAAATTACATGAAAACATTTATATGTACAAACCATCTTTTTTACTATATTCCACCTATTACTAAATGTTTTTGTCTTAGTAGATCCACTGCTATATTTAAGTTGTAATGCACATGTGCTAATAATAAATTGAGACATAATATTGGCAAAATTGCACTTGTTTTTCTTAAGAAATTTCAGGGTGTTCATGTTTCAAGCTTGTAGATGTAAATATTTTTATCATGTACTGTTACTTTTTCACTCAAACATTTGGCGTTGACATTATTTATAGGTTATTGTGTTATTTTATTGGTCCGTCCGACTGGAGATCAAACTGGGTTGTGTGTGGACTTTTAACTAAAATGAGTTTAACAACCCTGGTCTAGAACGAGTCCAGTGGAGTGAAGTGAGACTGATCTGCTGACACGGGTGTGAGTCACATTTCAGACTGAACTTCAACTTCTCATCTTCAATCAATGAACAGAGAAGGGGTAAATGATAAAAAATACATCTGCTGTGCGTTTAGTAGGTGAGTGTGTATGTATGTGACTGCCTGTGTTTTCATTTAGAAAAGGTGAAATGACTTGTGGTCACACAGCAACACAGCTCAAATGTCAGATTTGTCAGACTGGCAGCACTCCCTCCAGGGACACAGCCCTCCCCTCACCTCTACCCTGATCCACAAAACACACACTTATACAAACACACACCGACCCACACATCCAGAACCTGCTGAATACAAAAACAGACGATATGCGAGGAGCATCCAGAGTCATTTCATTTCGGCACAGATTGTCACATCTCCAAGTTCTTCTCAGGTGAAACACAGAGGCAGCTCAATGATCTGTGTAATATATATATATATGTGTGTGTGTGTGTGTGTGTGTGTGTGTGTGTGTGTGTGTGTGTATACGCCCTCCATTTCAATGCAATTCAGCAGCCATTAATCATACTAACAGGTGGCACCGATGATAACACATCAACTGAATGAAAGGAGCAAGAGCGAGATAAAGCTCAGAATATTCAGGTTATTAATCTGTTATTCATGTTGGCGTTATTACAAATTACTAATTAATAGGGTTTTGAGAATCAGAGGATATGCAGGTAATTCTTTAATTAGTATGCATTCAGGAGACCACTACAAACATATGGCTTTAATTAAATTAACAATGGGAGAAAAGACTAACAAACCCCCCCCCCGGTCTGGATAATTATAATATTCTTAACTAAAATTAATGAGGAAACATGTTCACACATCTGTGTTTTTAAATTAAGTTTAGGTGTTGATCACGGAATAACAATAACTCCTAAGTCCGTCTTTCTTTCTTCTATCTTGTGTCACACAACATATATAGGATAACATTTATTCAACACACATAAACCTGGGATTTCTACATCACCAAATTATTAAGGAATATATTAAACAAAACAGGTTTCATGCAGAAAAATAAATTCCATATAGAAGCAGATGGTGTTTTGTGTGATGCATGGAACCCTTAAAGGCTTAGAAATAGTTTTGTGATGACTTTCAAATAATTAAAATTTTCCTGTAAGTATTTCATCATCATTACCCAGTGAAAAGCAGGATATTGCAATCACCTCAGTGTGTTTGTTTGTTTATTTGTTTGTTAGCAGGATTAAGCAAAAACTATTCATCGGATTTTGATGAAATTTAGTGAGCAGAGACATAATGTCCACAGGAAGAACTGATTTAAATTTGGGAGTGATCCAGACTCAAATCGGGATCTCAGATCCGGATCAGTGTTCATGTGGATCAATGGCCGGGTTACAATCCAGGATAATGGAGGGTCCCAGGACTAAGTGGCTTTCACGGGATCTGCGCTCTCTGAGTGCCATTCTAGTCTATCATGTTATCTTATGCATTTTTTCAGAAAATAGTGAGTATCTTCCTATATTAATTCATTTACCATGTAAATGTTTACTAAAGCCCAGAGTAAATTCAAGGGTTATTCTATCAAAACAGATTAAAAAAGTATATTTTTTTGTTGCAAAATGTATCATTAATTGAGCATAAAAACAACTGTGTACAAGCATTATCATTTACTAAACTACATGGGTTTTAATGGTGAATCAGTGTTGCAGAAAGTGATGGTCTTTCCATGTTCACTGATGCTGCTGAAAAGCTGAGAAACAGCATTCTGTCTGGTTTATTGTACTGATTCATGGTTTAGGAGCTATTAAACATTTTAGAGCAATACATGCTTTTGGTCACCAGCAGTCTGTTTAGGTCTCTGGGGTTTAAAATAAGTAAAATTCAGCTTTATTGTCCCTGTGGGGAAATCCTCTGCATTTATCCTATGCTAGGGACCAACTCCAGGTTGTCAGATATCCATGCCTTTCAAATTGCTTTAAGCCATTTTCACATGGGACTAGTACTTTCTGTGAACTTCTGTTAATTTGTAATAACTGTGGAAGTTGGCGGTAAGCTTAATCCTGTGCGAATCAGTCATAGCTGTAATTTGTAAAGTTAAACATTCCATTGCCAAGTACCTATATTATTTCTATTTCAAACACCCTGTAATAACATTAGTGTGTGCAATTCAGCGTGAATAATGTGAAGGGGAAAGGTAATGTTTTTTGTTTCCTCCGCATAATTATTCTTGATCAAGTAAAATGAGGTGAAGGTGAGGATAGACTAAAGTTTTAAAAGTGTTTTAGGTGAAAATCCAGGGGGTTCACGTCAGAATATAGCAAGGATATTCACTTAAATCGTTCAGAGGTGATAAATGGATAAATGGCATCCATGGCAGCTACTTTAGGAAACGTTTTTCTTTCTTTGACAGATATCTGTAAGTGGTGAACCTCCCGTTGACATCACAACTGAAGAAAAATACTAGTATATTCAAGTAAAAAACAGACTTTGACATGTGACACACTAACGTATGGGGTTCATTTCCTAATCACCAGAGGTCCACATGTTATACTAGTCCTGTACAAATACAGCTTTATCCCTTCTTTAGCATCATTATGGATTATTCTGTCACATGTCAGCTCTAGACCACTTCTATTAATCTCTGCAAAATTTGTCAAACTTAGATTTATTCACATGTAGATCAAAAGAAATTCAATGAAAATGTAAGGTACAACAAATTTATGTAAAGAAATTTAATATATGATGCAGTAGTTGTCAGTTTTGTGGCTGTTCCCAAACAAATTGTTCTCTATATTTAAGCTTTCTTAAGTGATTTATTAACATTTATTCTACTATTATCCTCTGCATTTTGCATTTTTTCAGTGTAAATCATGTATTTTCCTGTATTTAATTTGCTGATCACGTAGATGTAGATAAAAGCTCAGATTAAAATTTAGTGTGATTATATCAGAAATAGAGAAAACTGAAGAAAAGGTGACTTTTTCAGCAAATATAGCAACAACTGATCATAATAACAAATGTCTCCATCCACTGTCATTGATCCACCTCCAAACGTTTTACCGGTGAATCAATGTTTTAGAAGATGACAGTGTTTCCACGTTCACTACGGGGCCTCCAAACATCCAAATAGGTCATATCTGATGACCACGAAATGATGATAAACTGTATTTTACACCAATTATTTACAGGTACTGATAGGATTAATGGATCAACAGGTATTAAACAGTTTAGATCAGTAGACAATTTTGGCTGTTTGTGTCGTTATGACTTAAACTGCCTCAAAATAAAAAAATCTAAGTCTTATTTTAGTAAAACTGCCAACAATATGATGCCAAATGTAACCACATTTCATACACTGAGCCTATTCCAACACTGTCGGTATCTGTAAATAAAATAAAGGGTTTAATATTGCGGTGGCTGCCATTGTAAGTAGATGCAATAGATGTTAAAATGAGCCAATGTGGCAGCATGATGCTGCATCATTCAGCACTTTGTTTGGGTATTGTTGGACCCAGCAGAGACAAACAGTGGCTCCTTGGGGAAGCAGAGGAAGCAGATGGCTCAGTAATAGGTGCTAATTACTGCCACGAATCACAGTGTTGTCTGAAAAACACAAACCTGGTTGTCTAAGTGTTGCAACTTTCTTATTAAATCTCACCGTGAAGCCTTAAATCACATTCATAGATATTTTATTGTAACAATCTATTAAATATTAGCTTGAGATTTATATAAAAAAAAAATAGACCAGCTGCTTTACAAATATAGATGGAATAGCCTTTTTAGAGCCATTCTACTATTTCATAATTATATTGAATGTTCATTATTCTTATTTACGCTACAAATTGTAAATGGTTTAAGTAATATAGTGTTTCTGTATTTGAGATTTTTCACTCACAATGCTGTGCTAGTGGTCTTATTTCCATAAAATGACAGAAACATTCACATCCTGTCACACACATACTGTGAGAGTGCTGACTTACTGATTATTTATGAAGGCATATTTATTGATGGTCTCTATGACAGACTTAAATGGGATCTTGGAGGTCAGAGTGTAGCCATGTTGGACCATTGGTTCTCCATCAGGACCATCCCAGCAATCCACTGCAGGAAGTAAAAAGAAAACAGGGTGAATATAGAAAATATTCCTCCTTTTCTACCACTGATATGCAACACTGTTTTCTGCCTCTTTATTATTCACTGTTCATCCTGTACAGCTGTATCACTGGGATCTTATATAACTATTCTCATCCACAAACACTAGAGTTAATTCAAAGCATGAATTAAATTGAAGCTCAACAGCAAACAAAGACATATGGAAGATTAAGCTGATTTCAAAGGTTTTAGCTTTGCTTTTATCCATAAACCTGTTTTGAAAGTCATTTCCATGTGCCACGTTTCACTCACAACCATTTTTGTAGTCACTTCCAAATAAATGTTTCCTTCCCATTTTACCTTTCCTAAATTATTATCACTAAATATTATACTATTTTCCTCCACATTTTCAATAAATTAATCAGGTATGTCCCAGAGTAAGCTCATTGTAAATTCAAAGGTTATTATATCAAAACATAGAAAACTGGGGGGAAAAAAAACTAACTGTTTCTGCATTAATTGAATACAAATACAAGTATCCATAACCACTGGTAATTGTGAAACTACATAAAGCTCTGAAAAAAATAAGAGACCACTGCAAAATTATGACTTCCTCTGATTTTACCATTTTTAGGTATGCATTTATCCCATGTTTCAAATAAAAATATTGTTATACTGAGCATGTATTTGCAGAACAAGACACATGGTCAAAATAACAAAAAAAAAAAAGTGTTTTCAATCCACAAATAATGAAAATAAATCCAGTATATATTAATTTCTAAACAACACAATAATAATATTTGTAACTTGGGAAATGTTCAGATCAGTATTTGGTTTAATAACCCTGATGTTCAATGACAGCCTTCATGTGTCTTAGTTCTCATCATTGAAATTGAATGACTTTATCCAGCTCCTGGCAGGAAAATTCAAGATCAGCAATATTTGATGGGTTGTGACTATTCATCTTCTTCCAGACGTTTTCAAAGTGGGTGTGGATCTAGAGATTAGGCTGGACATGACAGGGTCTTCATCTGGTCTGTCATCCTCACCTTTATTGACCTGCTGAGGCCAGGAGCATTGAACTGATAGAAAAACCCATCCTCAGAGTTTGGGAACATTATCAGAGCAGAAGTCCGGTAATTTTTAACAGTTATTTTTGGATTACAGTTAAAGTAACTGTAATCCAATTCTGCTGTGCTGTTTTTGCCTTTTGCAAAAAGATAGTGATGGCCACGGAAAGTGTTTTTTATACCTCTTCTTCTTAAGCAAGACATGGATCAGATTTTAATTCAATAGAATAAGGTGGGCTTGTGTTGAAGTTCAACACAGGAATAGAATGGCTGTCATACATGTAAACCAGGGCTGTCAAACTCATTGTAATTCAGGGGCCACATTCAACTAACTTTGGTCTGAAGTGGGCTGGACCAGTGAAATAATAACATAATAATAATAGATAAATAATGTCAACTCAACAATCAAACAATGAAAATGTTTACATTTACAAATTATCCTTTCAAACAATGTAAATATCATGAACAAACTGAAAAATAAGTGTAATTTTAACAATATTTTGCTTCAATTTATCATTTCTACATGTTCAATATAACTTGCACAGTGGATCTACAAATATACAAAACATTTAGTAACAGGAAGAATATTGTTAAAATTGCAAAAAGAGAAAAATGTGGAGTTGTGAGTATTTATAGATTATTATGATCGTATTTGACTGATCTGATCCATTTGACATTGAACTGGTCTGAACGTGGAACCTGAACTAAAAGGATTGTTAATATCTTAATATCTATTTTTTCATTTTACATATTCATCCTAAGAGCCGGACTGGACCCTTTGGCAGGCCGGATTTGGCCCCCGGGCGCATGTTTGACACATAAACATTCTGATTTCAAAAGAAATTGCAGTGGTCTCTTAATTATTTCCAGTGCTATATATTAGTGAATCAGCGATGCAGAAAAAAGACAGTGCTTCCATGGAGCGTCTAAATGTCCCAGTGGATCATATCTGATGACGATGAAAAGTTCTGATGTTGCATTTTACCTGAATTATTCAAATGTGTTGAGAATATAGCAGCAGATGTGTCACCAGCGGCACAAATTTTTACAGCGTTCTCAACATCGACTGCTCTATTTCTGGCTCACAGAGATTTGCTTGAGTAAAAAAGTTAAGACTCGAATATAAGAAATCATAGAAGCCATCTTGTTCTATCTCTGTTTCCCTTCAGAGTGTTCCTTCCTAATATTTCAATGCAGACTAATTTTTACCTTCCACACAGCGGCAGCCAGACTGCAGCACCCAGGCGTACATGTCCGTCTTGGAGTGGGAGAGGAGTTGGTCACCGGTCAGGTACGTGTTATGAGAGGAAGCAATGAAGTAGTTGCACAACGGCTGCTCCATGTCCTGATTCACCTCATTGTGCAAAGGGTTGAAAATGTCACATGTTGGACTGCGCATGAAACTTGTAAAACCTGGTGAAAAATACAGTACAAGACCAGATCAGGTGTTTGTTTGAAGTTTTTCTGACCTAATTACAGTACCAAAAGACAGTACAATGTGAGTTCACCACATGCATATATATTACAGATGTCTTCATCAGCTTGATCATCAGGGAAACCCCAAAGAATGGCTTACAGAAACGACAGTGCTGCGGTTTCAGTCCACAGTGATGTGGTTTGAAACCACAGCGCGGGTGGCTACGTTTCATACAGCCAAGTTTTTTTTTTTAGGTGGAACGGCATGAAGAAGAGACAGCGGGAAGAAAGCATCCTTTCATCCAGTGAGAGGGGATAAAAATGAGACAGGAATACCAAGGGAAAGCGAAATCATAAATCAGCTAGAAAGCAGAGGACAAAAAAACAGGAGGGCTGTAGAGATGAAACTGAAAAATAGAGCTGATGCATATATGACAGCGTAGCAATGGGAAGGCAGTGATCAAACTGGATGTGCCATGACATCATGGCCCAGTCTGCTCTGTGACATGGAAATAAACCATACTGGACATAGAGTCCCACAGATAAGAGTCCACATACCATAAGTAACACTGGGACACGTTTATGTAAATTGGTTTGTACATGACTGTCATATCTATGCATATTGTATGTTTGCAAACACACATTTCTGTCCTGCAGGGAAGGCATCAGGCATACTGGTCTGATCATCCAGACACACACTGTGTTAGCCTTCATGCCTCCAATGACAAGATTAGTCTCACCCCTCCTCTCCTCTTCTCTCATCTCTTCTCCTCAAACTCACTCCTCTTTTTCGCACTCTTATTTTCTCTTTCCCTCCATCCAATTCTGATTTCCTACTTTCCTCTCCTCTAGCCTCCCACAACCCAGTCCCTACTGTCTTTTCCCTTTTCCCTGCACGGTTCAGCTGCATGTTATGAGGCTTAAGGAACGCTCAAAAGTAAATCCCAAACTCTTTTATCTTTTCCTTCCCTTACTGTCACAATTCAGTGGATTGCAGTGAAGTAAAGTGTGAGTTCACCAAAACAAA
Organism: Maxillicosta whitleyi; assembly: GCA_029822895.1. NCBI lineage: Eukaryota > Metazoa > Chordata > Actinopteri > Perciformes > Neosebastidae > Maxillicosta > Maxillicosta whitleyi. The sequence continues at coordinate 10,983,169 of JAPSES010000144.1, forward strand.
AAATGGTGTGTATGTGTTACCTTCGATCCCCATGACTCCTCTTTGTTTGTTCTCATCAGACACTTCAAACTTGTCAATGACGTCTGCAACGTACTCTGGAGTCACACTGACCATCTGTGGAAAAGCAAAAAAATACATGTAAAACGGGTTTTGTGACAGTGATTTACTTTACAGCACATATTTGATGGGGTTTATTTTTATAATATATTCTTCCCACCATTGAATTAATTGTCAACCGTGTCAAACATGGCTTAATAAAACAGAGTATCGCGGGCTGCAGATGGTAAATACAACATGATGAAAAATGACACCGTTTCAGTGCAAGAGAGACAAGTGAGTGTCAGGGAGACAAAGAAAAACACTTAGAAAAAAGAGAAACTGTAAAGGACAAGAAAAGGTCTCTTGGGAGACAAACCAATTTTAGGCGTGATAGATTGGTTTAGTGGAGCTGATTCCTGTGGGCAGACAGCTGAGACAAAGCCAGTAACATGTTAGACTAAGGAGATGGAGAATATTATGAAGGTACATTTGTGTCTTTATTATTCAATCTAAAAAAAAAAGTTGTTTTAACCAAAAAAAAAATAATTTTAATAATTTTAAAAAAAAATTCTATCAAAGAAAGAGTGTTCTAATGCAATTTTTTGGGTCACAAATGTTTTTTGTTTTTTTTTTTTGTATTCACACACTTTTTTTCTTTGTCCCTGAAGAAGGTGCGTGCAGACATACGTTTGTGTGTTTTTAACTCCAGCCCCATTTAATTAATCAACAGGCCCTAATGAAATAAAGGCTTTTTACATTTCAGAATGTGTCTGGATTTTTGTCCTTTTCCTTTTGTTCATGCCCTCTCCATGAGCACCTCTGGTTTGTCTAATACCAGCGGCTCCCACTGAAAATGTTTCTTTTTTCTTTGATTAAAAAGTTGGGGTTTTTTTTATTGAATTTTTTTAATGGAATAATAAAAAGAAAAATCCTCCTGCTCTACTCTTTGACCAAACATCAATCGGAAACAGCTGATTGGAGGGAGGCAGCAAATTTTGAGACTTCATCATGAATATGTGTTAGGTTTAACGACTCTAATGTGAGACTAGTATGACTCGTCACCTTCTGCTCGTTGCGCAGGAAGTTTGCCAGCTCATCCACTGTGAGGTGGTCTTTCCTCTCGCTGTACGCCATCATCAGCAGGAACAGGTCCCGTCTCAGAGACATCATCTTGTAGAAGACGGCGAACTCCTCATACGTCAGCGTGCCTTGCTGATCATCTGTATCTGCTTCCTGTGAGAGAAATCAACAGAAGTCAGTGGAAATATAAGTGATCTGAACAAGCGTTGCTGAAAAAAATAACACGTCAGCTGCTTTAACACATCTGTGAAAATATTTAACTTTTAAGACCTAAACATCTGCATCTACTGATCTAAAATGTTTAATAACTTCTGAATAACTGGTTATATAGAATAGAATAGAATAGAATAGAATAGAATAGAATAGAATAGAATAGAATGTTTTTATTATCATTATACACATGTACAACAAAACTCTCTTGTGGTGCAAAGTACAAATATGGACGACAAACAGATTGTTTTAAATTTATAAATAAATTAATAAATAAAGTCACCAGTGGCTATTTGGGTCTTAATACAGTAACTTCTGAATTTTAAGATACATTTAAGAAATATATAAATACCTGCTTTTCCCAGGTTTATATTTTCTTCTGCAAAATGTAAGTGATAATATAATTAACGGTGAGAAATTGTTTAGAAAAGGTTAAAAGAGAGAGAGAAAAAAAATAATTTGGAAGTTGACACAAAAATAGTTTCCAGGGATTAAGAGGCATAATGATGCAACAGTAATGCAATTTGTAGCATACACACTGCAATAAATGCACAGATTAGAGAATGGATGACAAATTATCACCATTTGTATGATTTCCTTTTGGAGCAAAACAGTCACCAAAGGAGGTTAGAATTATTTTTATATTTTCCTGTAAAAGTTAGCACCCCCGGTATCTGTCTGAATTCAAGGTTTCTTAAGTCCTTTCTCTTTTAAATATTTAGCCTCAGTATAAAATATTACACACTTTTTCCACTTTTGAGAAGTTAGAATGAGGTAATTTTTGCTTTAGAAATTACATAAATGATTAATTACACCCCAAAAGTTTCCAATTTGATTATTTTCATTTTCATTTGACTAATCTTTGCCACCTTATGGTTTTAATTGCTGAGCGCAGATGGTAATTTCTGCCTAATCTGACTAGTTAATATGAATGTTTATGTGCTATACCTGAATCCCCCCTGCCTGTACACAGGTGTCTGATCTCTAAAAGTAGAAAATGCATGTCAGTATTAGAAGTGAGCACAGCTGTGGACTCGCACTGCTGCAAATTCTCATCGTTTTCCTCCTTCTCTCATCACGTGTACTTCTGATACGATATATATTCACAGGCCGAACAACCACACACAATGGAGCAATCTTACACAACAAATGCATTACCTCTCCAGACCAGTTTTTTGTTCTTTATTCTGTATCTCACTACATGTTGCCGGAGGACACACATGCACACAGCATGGATCACTACTCATTCTATAATGTCACCTCGCTGGGATCCCAACATCTTATATTACCTGGATCTCACGGGGGCCCACTCGACTCCACACCAAATCTAATAAAACCAGCTAATGCCTCCATCACACTCTCATAATCAGCTCGCTGTGGGCATTTGGGACTCGATCACACACAGAATCTACACACAACCAGCAGGATAAATCACTGTGACAGACGTCACCAGAAATACATGAACAGAAAACAAATAGTTTCAGGGTATTTCAAGTGAGTGCACATGTGGTTCAGGTGCCAATACTGCAATTTATCTGCCCAATGTTCAGATGAAAAAACTTTTTTTTTTTAACCTAAAACCTACTAATAAATTGACTTACAGTCTGAATTTACAAAAAAATCAGTCAAATCTATTACTTACACAACACCTGCGACACAAGAGGATATAAAAGGTGATCATTTTACAATATGACAAAATTCAGTGATAATACACATTTTAAATTAATGCACATGGAATAAAACAATTGATCACGTCTCGTGAAATTTGTATTATATTTGGGTCTGAAATAAACTGAAACTGAATAATTGTGACAATGTGATTTATTCTTGATAAATTAAATGCAACTGGGAGTCAAAAGTGATATAAATAGGAATACAATCGGATTGTTTCTGAAAACGCAATTTTTCCAAATTTATGGGCAACAGTGTATATCAATAACAGCTCCTATAAAGATGTAAATCATCATAAGCTTTTTTTTTTTTTTTTAACTTAGCTGTTTGTGACATAAACACAATGTCTAAAGCCCTTCCAGGTTGCTTGGAATCTATAAATGATGTTATTTCATTACATTTATTCTCAAAACTTTAGGTGTATTTTGTACACAGCTCCTCTGGAAAAGGTCATAACTCACTGAAAACATTTATCTTATCTGGAGGATCAAAACAAAAAGTCAATTCCCTCATAATGAGATCAATGTGCAGGAAGCTGTGATCAGAATGTTTGAATGTTTAATAAGGAAATGTTTTTTATGTCTACATTTCAGTCTTGTCCTTGTTAAATTGACACTAAATGTTCATTGCGCTATTGTTCAGGCGCAGATTTAACAAGTGCAAATGTTTTGCATTACCCAGCCACAATGACTGTTACATAATCAATAAATTAAATATAGGAAAATACATAATTTATACTTGAAAATGCAAAATACAGAGGACAAATCAGTTAAGAAAGGTTAAAAATGATTAATAAAAAATAATAATAATAATTTTGGGATCTAACACAAAAGTAATACTGGGTCTTTATGGGTTAAAATTAATTATGAACAAGTGCCCACTGGGGAGGCATCTGAATAAAAATTTGAAATACTCATCTCTTATGTCCTTTGAGACACTATTTCTCACCTATTAAGCCATCACTTAATGCTACACAGGTTCCGTGCAGCATTGATATTCTAAACTCTCAATAGCATTGTGAAGTGTACCAGAACACACTTACAAGTACTAAAACCACAAATGAACCCCAGACTGTATCACTGAATAAAGTATAAATCCCATTGTTTGATACTACACACATAATACTATGGTATAATCAGGTTTTATCCTTCTGTGTTCATGTGTTGTTTCAGCTGATAGTTTACATTATAACTTGGTCATCTTCGCTCTGCTTTGCTTCAGAAATCAGCCACAGAAAAATCACAAATCACTTTGTTTTTCCTTCTAATTTTTACCAATTTGTCACCTTTTTGACTCTTTACGTTATTTCTTAGCAATTCTCATTCCATTTTGTCACTGTCTGACAGCGGTGTTGGGTTTCTTCACTGTAGGAGACCAGCAGAGTGACTCACTACTCCCTCTAGTGGTCAGATAAATCCATCAGACAGTCAGGGTAAATACTATATTCTACCTACCAATACATCTGTGTCTATGACTGAACTCCAGGACTCTTTATTCTGAACTCTCTAATGATACTTTAAATACAAATATTACGTATAAGGCCTTTAAGTATGTTTGTTGCCATAAAACTGCATCACCCCTTCATCCGTAACTGTTTTAACTGAATAAAACCGGAATGATATTTCTTATATCAGTACAAAGTGGAAAGGCAGTTGGATAAGTCAGTGGAGTTGTGACATGATTCGATGTGACTTCTGTTTTAAAAATTGAGGCAACCTTCTTACATTACTTCATCCATTCCATCTGAAATGTTTCTCACTTGTGAACATATGAAATATTTCATGCACATTTCTTTTATTTATTCACACATTTGAATTCAAAACTAAAATCCAACAGTAATGTGAAGTCAACATAATACATATATACTGTATGATCAGGCAGAAAACCATGAAAGGATTGCATTAGTATCAACACTGATTGATTTATTATTATGTAATGTTTGCATGTGTTTTGATTTTTTTATTCCTCTAATGTAGCATTTTTAATATGGATTTTTTTTTCTTTGTTGAGAAATGGAAATTAGAATCCATATTATTATTATTTCTCTGATCACCCTGACATCTGAACATTACTACAGTTACATAATGATTTATTAAACATTGGCCCAGATTTAGCTGGGAATAAATATTATTTTCTGACCTGAAACATTTGCTTGACCTTCCTCCGTGGCAGGTTGACATTCAGCTTGTGGAGGAGTTGATAGATTTCATCAATGTTCAGGAGGCCATCACCGTTCTTATCAGCTTCTTCAAACGTCTGCTTCATCCACGTTACACACAAACATTAAGGAAACTGAGACATTAAATGTGTGTATGTGTGAATATATGCAAATTAATTAGAAACACAGTTATTTTTATGCCTAATGTTGGTCATTGAGCTTACAAAAATAAGAGTACTAATCACACACACACACACACACACACACACACACACACACATATATATATATATGTGTGTGTGTGTGTGATGGATGTGACCGAGTTCACAGTAGAATTAAAGCACCCAAATCTGATCTTTTTTTTCATTAAAGTGTGAACAGCATAATCATGTTGTTGTTTCCATTCTGATCTTGGCCATTTCTACATGTAGTTTGATTGGAATGTGACTCAGTCTAAACAGTCAGATCAGAATTCGTTTGACTTTTATGTCACTTCAAATGCAGATTCATCACATCTCTCCATTGGATGGAGTCACTCACATGCTGTAAGACAGTTCAAAAGCAACATACGTGTGAATACCTTCATCATCATTATCACTCATTTCTGCATATAGTTGTGATAGAATCTATCATACATGTAATTATATGAACACCAGCTCTGCACAAATTGCATCCGTGTGTCGTGCCCCCAGTCTTTGTCTTTCTCTTTCTTTCTTTATGTGTTAGTACTTTCACTAAAGGGAATGTAGCACTGCATTATGTAATAATAGTCCAATATGTAACAATGTAATAATTTTTCACCCCATTATGTAATTATGTCACATTTTATAATAACATGATACATTTTA
>JAPSES010000144.1:10989274-11046189 GCA_029822895.1 Maxillicosta whitleyi
AGACATAAAAAAAAAAAAAAAAAAAAAAAAAGGTGAGAGGAGAGTGAGAAGAGGAAAAACGGTCATGTGATGTACAGTGAAAAGTGAATCACCGGAAGTGCAAAGAGAAATGTTGCTGACGGGCGACCCATTTTAGAGTTAAAGTTAGGGTTACACTGTAGCCATTTTTAAGCTGCAGTAGTTTAGACTGTGTTTTAGATACATGTTTAACACAGGAACTAGAAGCCATTCCTTTTCAGATGCAGTCTAATCCATCCACACAAACCTTGCACTTCTTCCTAGTGTAAAGTAAGGCTTCCATGACAAGAATGAATATTAAAGTGACAATCTTTTCAAATACGCAAAATGTAATGTAAGGTCCTGCCTTTCTATCACATTTGCTGCACTAAACCCTCTTAGGATATGATCACAAACTCCGGTATCTCAGAGAACAACAGTGTAGGCATGGAAGTGTTTATGAAGTGTACGGGGAAACAGCTAAATGCAAGAATGGAGTGTGGAGTTGTGTAACATGATTTATTCAGAGCTGTAGGGGAAGGGGTGGTATGTGGGGGTATGTGGTAAGGCTGGACCAGCACCTCACAGACTCCCAATGCACTTCAAAGGTGTGTACAAGAGGTTTGCATAAACTCCCTAATTTCTGACTGAAGTCCCTTGATTAAATCCAAATGAGTCATGTTTTCCTCAGACAGGCTCCCATAGAATTAAACTGGGCCATGGAAAGTGGGACATGACTGAAGGAGTTGATGTTTGACATTGCACTGAATGCTGACTAAGGATATTTTTTGTCTTGGCTGCGTTGTACATAGTACATACAAACCGTGCGCGTGCACACACACACACACACACACACACACACACACACACACACACACACACACACACACACACACACACACACACAAACACGCACTGTTCAGGGTGAAATAAGGCCAAGCAAATCTCTGCTGCACATTACCTCAGGTGTCTCTCATTTCCTGCTATTCTTCTGTCAATGCATTACAAAACTGAGAGCCACTACTGCTGCAAAGCACTGCAAAAACAAGCTTGGTATTTTCACATGCCCCAGATACCACAAGTGAAGAAACGGGGAAACGTGCTGACTGCAAAAACACCCCCTCACTGACCACCAGATGAGATAATAATTCCTATAACCGCACCCTGTATATACAGTAGGACCTCTGAACAAGCGCATCCCCTCCGCCCCGACACGGCTCAATTTGTCCAACCTACACCCTCTTCACACACACAATCCTCCAGACACCTTGACCAGCCGACATACCCCATCACCGCCCCCTTCTCTAATCCACCACCTCCACCTTCTCTTCCTCACCGGGGTTGTATCAGGCTCCGCGGCCGCTCCTCCGTCTCACTCAGGACCCTGGACAGCGACGCACCTACGCGGTGTCGGACGGCTCATAACCCCGGAGATCTGTGACCCGACGCTCCCCCTTCAGTTAAACTGCAACCAGACTCCCTCCAGAAAGTAAAAGAATAAAAATACAGCCAGATCCGAATAGATGACGCTTCCGACTCTGGAAGGTTCTCACCGTCACGACTCTTTTGGAGGATAACGCCGAAACCAGACACTGAGGTCCTTCTCCCTTCCTCGGCTGCTTCCTCTCTCTCTCTCTCTCTCTCTCTCTCTCTCTCTCTCTCTCTCTCTCTCTCTCTCTCTCTCTCTTCCTCCCTCACACCCCCACCCAGTCCTCTCGCAGTTTACACCATTGACAGTATCAATGATGTCATCCACAGACTTGCATAGATGCCCGGATTGTCTTAAAGCCGCCGCCGATACTGCGGCTGTGAATGAAGCTTCACTGAGCACCGCTTCACCTAGGACGTAAAAACAGGGACGTCTTGCAAGACAACATTCTCGGAGTGCATATTTAGGAAGGATAGCGCTTTTTCTTTTACAAGTGGCAAAGGAAGTTGTTTTTAAAACGCAGCGTGGTCAGACATTATAGTCCTTACCTGAATAGAACTCTGTAAATAGTTCGAATCCGTTCATTGAACAGTTAGTAATTCATGTTTCACCTGTAACAAGCTCTTTAACCCTAAATGATGCAGTGACTATAGCCTGTATCAACAAAGAAAATAACCAGGGAGACAATAACTATTAAATGCCTCAAATATCTTGACATCCACCAGTAACAAAAGCCATCTAATCTAAAGTGTTTAAGAACTTGTTCAGCGGTGATCCTATCAATATATGTAAGTAATGCAGATAAAATGCAATTTGTCGTCCGATATCACCCATAGTGAACATGGAAACAGTCAACAAGAATCACCAGTAGTTTGACAAATGATACTTGTTGTAGATGCTTGTTTTTATGTTCATTTAATACATTTTAATACAAATGAACTTTCCTCAGTTTTCTCTGTTTTGATGTAATAACCATTTACTGAGAGTTTTTATGAACATCTACAGGATCAGTAAATTACATTTTTGAAAACACCTGATTTTTACTGAAAACGGCAAAATGCAAGAGAGCAATACTATAACATATGTGGTATAAATAGAAATGTTGTTGAAGTAAATAAATGTGAAATAATGTGACAAAAATAGTTGTGGATCTTTATGGGTTAAAATTGGTTTGACAACTGTCCAACTCATTTTTAAAATCTGGAAGGATATTGGCAAACCATCATCTTCAAGGAGGAAATGTGAGTGGAAAAAAATATCCACTGGCTGTGAAATCGCACTACTTAGTGAAATATACAGGGCCAGGCTAAAGGAAAAAGGGGTTTAAGATTGCAAGACCCATTCAACACACATGCCTCTTTAACTTTGTCTCCTCACAGAAATGACTGAGAAGCATCCAGACAAGAACAACCACATTCCACAAGCATACATTCACACAAGCTGGCCAACTTCTCAACTGTCAAATTTTAAATGTTACTTATGGGGCTGTGTTTCATGTGTCATTTGTATTTTTTTTTTAAATGCCATTTTGTGATTTATTTCTTTTTTCACAGTAGATTTTTATTTATTGACTAGACTTTATTATATTTTTTTGCTTGGTTGTATTTTATCTATGTATTTGCTAAAGTAAATATTTGACTATTACTGTGTTAAGCCCAATGAAACAGATTCCGATTGAATCTTTCATCATTGCAATAAAGCAACAAATCTTAAATTGTGATTTTGATCAGGGATCACTCATTGATTTAGTAAAATCAAATCATTAAAAAAAACAACATTAGAAGTTGCTGATATTTTTAAGAGTGAAGGCAAGCATTTTTCTACACACACAATGTAAAGAGAGTAAAGAGAAGTGATTAGGACTACACAGATGTGCAGCCTTAAGAAAACAGGCAGAGGGTAATCAGAAAAAAGGCTTTAATTTGCTATAGTGTAAAGATTTGACTGTGGATCTAGTGAAAAAAAAGTCTGCTGAGTCAATGGAGAACCATTTTATACCTTCACAAAATCTTGCACTTTATAAATAGAAAAGACTGCATTTAATGAGATTTCGGCTGTGATACTTTCTTATTCACTGATTTCTTTTCCCCTGTTATTTTTAATATGCATAAATGTTGGCTAAGATGACCTACCTTTTGCATCACCAACCACTTTAAGAACTGAGAAGACTGAAGACTGGGGCTTTCTGTTGTTTTCAACAGAGTGGGGAGATTTCTTTGACCTGGATATCCAAACAAATCCAGTGTTAGGCTACAATGGAAGAAAAAACCATCTTACCATCTTAAAATTCATGCAGCTCTCAGTAATGAAGAGGAGAAAGTTAAACTGGATGAGTGGATTTTTTTCATTTGATCACTAAGGAGGTTCACGTGTTGTGTTTGTCTACAGTGTGTACCTATAATACTAAGAATATACATATTTATATTTTTTCCTTTGTTTTATGGTAGGTAGCATTCACTGTTAACATACATTACTAATACTTGCTGTCTTATGTTATCTGACTACACACCCAGAATGGCCAAAAAGTTGTTTTTTTAATGTCCAGCACATGGGAAGATGAGGTAGTTGTTGGGTGCAGTCTGAAATGTCACTACTTGGGCGTGTATGTGGTTATGTCGACATGTATGCAGAGGACTGAAGAGGGTGTGAAGGGTGGGGCCTCAGGGTCACCGGGACGTTCAACCGAGGGCATCGGGGTGGGCTGTCTGGGGCGACCTGGTCTCCCGGTGTGCTGGGTGGGGCTCCTTCTTGGGGGGGTTGGCTCCTGGGCTCTTGGGGCTTTCGGGGCCCTGTGCTTGGCTGCTGTGGGGCCTCCGTCAGGGACCTTTCTCGGCTATCTTCGGGGCAGGTGCAGTGGTGCCCTTCGGAGGGTTTTCACAGATAATTCAGGTCATGAACTGCTGTTGTGTGGATTTGTAACTAGTATTATTTATGGTATTTGTGCTGTTGTTATTTATGACATTTTGTTCATGTCTTCCTCTCTCCTTTAGCAGGTTTTATTTACTTCATCTCATTGTAGTTTCTTTCTTTGTCCAGTCTACTCAGTTCTGGTTCTAGATATTGTTCCCATTGTAATTATCACTACGGTTGTTGTTGTTGGTATTGTTGATATTCTATCGTGAGGGTCTTCTCCACCTCTTTCCCCCTCCCTCCTTCACTCCCTCCTTCTCTTCTCCTCCCCCCTGTCTCTTCATGTCAGGCCCAGCATCAAAATACGATTCAATAAAGCACATAATAAAGACAGCAAAATATCAAGGGGACCCTCATAAACTTTATGAAGTCTGTCTCCCTTGGCAAAGCAAATTTGTTTGGCTTCAAAAAAACAGCCAAAACACCCTTCTGCTGTTATGATACTGGACAAGACAAGTTAAAAAGAAAAAAAAGTAATGTCACTATTTGATATCACTCAATATCACATATTGTTGGCACACTACATTGGACACTCAGTTAAACAATCCCTAGCAAACACTGGCAAAATATATGGCACACATTGGTACCAGGCACAACAAACCCCACCCCTTGCACATATTTAGCCCAATATAAGAAAATGGGAGGATTTAAAAAAAAAATTAAAAATTAAAAAAATGGAAGTTTGACTTTACCATTCCCAAAATGTAATGAAATCTCTTCTGGGCTACTGGCAATCTATAAACCCAATTTGGTATGAATTGAACCAATGGTTTTGCTGCAGTGTTGACAAAGAAACAAAGAAATGTAAGTGGCATAGGCAGTGTGTTTGCTGGAGGCCTTTGAAAGAGAACTTTGGCCTATATTTTCAAGCTTTATAATCTGATACTAGTAGTTTTTCTCTACCTGCAAAATTGAGCAAGTTACAATCAAAACTTAGGTATTTTGAAAATTATGAACACGAGTTTGACCTTTCAAGGTCACTGAAGGTCAACAAAATTAGTACCAAATGAAAGACCATATCCAACTTCCTATAAGTTGATAATACAAAGTTAGTTGATATCTGTCTTAGTTTTCATAGAAGCCATCTTCTGAATGTACAAATTAGGTGCTTGACCTGGTTGATATCTCTAAATCTATGTGACCAATGAGGTAGGTAATGGATAGAGAATTGAATTTCCAATAATTTTGCTAGTTTGAAATTGCTGTGATAAACACATTTTACATACATTACCATACCAACCGGGAATCACATTATCTAGAGTTGTGAAACTTGAGAAGAGACTTGCACAGAGATGTCGCATGTTAAATTTTGGTATGATCAGATGAATATTGGTGATATTACAACCATTTGAATTTTCAGAAAACAGAGTTTACTGACCCCTGATATTTACCCTGGGACCTTAATGAGGATGGGACCCTTATGACGTCATGATGCATACTATACAATATAGCATGGAAAGATGCACAATTCGGCTTTGGTTTGAAGTCAATATGATCATTCTTGACAAAAGTTATGGTGAAATATCCATTTTTGAATTTGGCCAAATGAAAAAAAAAAAAAAATTGTTGTAGAGTACAACATGAAACTCAAGTATCTTACACTTATATTTAAAATACTTCAGTAAAAGTTCATACTTACATTCCACCACTGCTAACAGCACTATGCAATACTTGTTAACCAATAAGGGGAATGTAGATTAACAACAATCCCACCATTATAATTATTACTATTATTAACTAAAGGAAATTGAGCAATAACGCCTATGAAGTTAGGTGGAAAGTTGTTTCATGCAAGAAAAATAGGACCAAAGGTCCTGTAGTCCAGCAACATTAATTTGACCTTACAAGGTCAGAGCACCACCACAATTAAAGCCCATATGTGCATTCCATGTTTTGAAGTAATAGCACTTTGAAATGTGTCCCTTTATAAACGAATGGGGATTTTTAAAACTGCATAAAAAAAACAAAAAACTTAAGAAATCAATATTTCTCAATTCTATGAACAAACTTGGTAAATCCTACCCTAAAGATGTTTCACAACAAATATCACGTCATTCTGATTGAAATTTTCACAGAAGATTCTTGAAAAATTGTTGACAGACGGTCTTGTCTGGTAATGTTTTGTGTATGACAGTAGAAATCAGTGCACGATTTTTTTGAAAACTGCAATTTTAATTAAATCAAAACTCTTGCTCCACCTGAAAATAATCCCTTGGTTTGATAAGTCACTGGAACTTTGATTATAGAGGGGACAACCATGCATTCCTCAGTAAAAAGTCAAGAGACTAGGGTGTAAATTCATGACTTGATTGCATTTAGCCAGCCTGACAAGGAAAACCATAATGTGCTGTGAATCCCAGCATCCTGTAGGTCAACTGTGAAGGAGTCAATTGCATGCACACATCACACAAACCCACCGCAGACTGCAATTCAACCTTTATTATCTTGTTCTTTTTCTACTTTTAAATTAATTTCCTCTCCTTTTTGCAACATTTGAAATAAATGAAAACAACCTGAACAGGAGTGATAATAAAGACTGACTTAATTTAAAATTGATACATAAGAAAAAAAAAAAAACAGTAAAAACATAACAGGTAATGTCTTTAACGTGTCTGTAAAACACTGTTCCAGCTCAGCTTGGTATGGTAGGATTTGGCATTTTTAACAAATGCCTTCAGTTGGTTGCTTTGTCTTAAAAACAAAATATTCTCTTATTGCATTTGACAACAAAAAAACCCCATACAAACAGGAACAAAATGCTGCTAAAAACACAACTTAAGAGACATAGTGCCAATGTTTTTGAACTTTTAAGCTGTCACAATATCCAGACAGTCAACTGTACAAACACTCACTCACATTTACACGCACTCTTCCATTCTTTCCTAATGCGAGCCGTCAGATTTATTCACTTCCCTGACTGGGGCAGATAAGTGTTCAAAAGCAAACACACACGCGCGTACAAACATTTTTCATGAATCTCTCGTGGACAAGAAAAGAAAAACATTCAACGTTGTAGCGATAACGCAGACACTCAATATCATTATCTTCATCACATCCTCCTCTGTCCAGTCACACTGTTGACATTCCTTTCATGCACACACAGACAGGCAGGAGGGCACCTTGTACAGCGAGTAAATAAGTGATCATAGTTCACATCCTGACAATATATAATAACCAACTTGATTTGTCGAGTAAGAAAAAAATACAATAGCGAGGTCAGTGTCTGAAGGGCAAAAAAACAAAAACAAAAAAAACACAAGGACATCTCTGGATTTTCACAAAGTTTCACACATTTCTCTTTTAAACAAAAACAAAAGCTAAACAACCGACATACATCAACGAGAAGATACAATTTTCGTCAAATATAAGAGCAGTGATGAGAAGGTATGATGCTGCTGTTGACATGGCGGGCGGGCAGCCACTGGGCATTAGCCAAGGCCACTGCTGTTGTAACATTTAGTCGTCCTGTAAGGTCTGTAGTAGTAATGTTGTAGCTCTGTTTCAAAAATGGAGGGATTATTTTGTGGAGGATGTGTCAACAACAAACCCAGAGGCGTTTTAGTGCAAGTTTGGCTAATGTTGTTTTTGTTTGATTTTTTTTTTTTTTTTTTTTAACCCTGGGTCCCATGTTGATGGCATAATTCCACCAAGGCAGAGGTGTCAGTACCTACTTCACAACAATCATGTTTGGTTTTTTTTGACTCAGTAGTGTGGCGCTGCTGTCCCAAACTTTCTTGAACCTCCAGATCCTTCCCTGCTCTTAAGCTTTTCAACATGAGAACTCAGAAGTATGACAGCCAGGTCTGTGAGGGCTCAGTCTGCAAAGTCTGAATTTTGAGATTCGACCATTAAATAGTAATACAAACAGGAAAAGAAAGAAAGGATTGTGGCACACTAAAAACAGCAATAGCTAAACTTGTTGACGTGTACGACTCTGGCTGAGCCTGCCTACAGTGCATGCCTGAGTGATGGGGTCTCTGAATGTAGATGTTGGGATTTGGAGTAAAACCACACAGAGCTATCCAGTTGAAAGTCCTACAGAGTTTAATGGGTTTTACCTTTTCCTGTGGTTTAAGTTTCACTGTTGTCTTCATTTTAACATTGAGCGGGCTCATGTGTTTATGTGGAAATGATGTTGCATGTTATATGCAGGCTGTGTGGAAGATGGTGACCAGTGTACATGTAGCTTAAATTCATGTCACCTCTGTGTTTAAATACAGAGTGCGGCATTTGTTTAATATATAAGTGTAAATGTGTGACGGCTCCTCAAATGGTGTCGCCCCCCCCGCCCAGCAGGTCCCCTGGCAGCAGTGAGGCGGGGCTGCCCATCTGGTGTCGATCCTCCAGTGCGGGGGAACCCCAGAGGCTACTGCTGTGGTACCCTGCCCCGCTCATTCCTCCCATCCCCCCCCATAGACCCTGCCTCCCTGCTTCCATGCCTCCAGCAACTCCCACTCCTGCTCCGTTGCTACTCCACTGGGCAAAGATCCCGAGGCTAGGCCCCTGGGGGGCAGGCTGGTCTGATGAGCTGCCTGTGCTGTCAAGGCTTTGCCATCCAGAGCTGGAAGGCCCCGCTCCACCATTTCCTGTTCCTCCAGCTGTGGAAGGTCCTTCTACCCCACCACTTCCTCCTCCTGCCCCATTGCTGCCTCCTGTTCCACCTCTCTCACAGCTCCCTCCATTAGCATTAGCGCCCACTGCAGAGGTAGCTGTAGGACCGGAGCCTGTAGAGCCAGCGGTAGTTCCTCCACTTCCTGCTCCTCCAGCCTGGGAATGTGCAATGTAGCGAGCCACATCTTCTTCACTCACAAACTCCGCCAAAATGGTAGTGTTACCCAGAACACACCTGTTAGATACACAAGCATCCTGTTAGCAGTTGTGACCTGGTGCTTATTAGAAATCTGTTTACAAGCAACACATATCACCCCTCATCAAATAATGTGAGCATTTCCTGGATTTATATTTTATGTGCGAGTGTGTCAAAGAAATAGTAGCTTATCAATCAGCAGGTTCATGTTAGTTTAATGCAGTGGTGACAATGTGTGTAAAGCCTCAGTCACAAATGCTGTTATGAACGGTAATTAACACTGTGCGAACAATTTATGGACCATTTTGTACAACCTTCTCAAGGTGGCCATATAAGAATGGAGAGTTCATGGACCATTTTTAAATTTGTAGCCAGGTGAGTGAACGGAGTACAAAACGCTCTTTTGCACGGCGCACTAACAAATGCCTTATGAACAGTATAAGAACAACACAAGATGTTTGTGGATCAGGAGGCCTTTCCAGAACGGATGTTCCTGCGATGGCCACGAGTAGAACTCAAGAACACATTAATTTGTTATTAGTGGTCTCTTAAAGTGTTCACAATGGATGTACAGAGAGATTCACACAGCTTTCTTAAGGTGGACGTAAGGTGTTTCTATAGGAAGTCATGCCTCATTTGTGGTGTTCTTTGAGGGGGACAAATACAAATGTTCAAGACCGAGTAAATGACTGGACTCAAATGCCTGGTGCTGAAGTGAAAAAGTTTAACAGAAAAATAAACAAGAAACGCCACACATGCAGAGATAATGCATAGTCTACAGGGACGTGGATCAGGGATGTGTGTGTTGGATAGTTACTGTTTTTAACGTTCACTTGCCTCTGTTATTCTTATGCATCTTTGTTTTATTCTTATACCTTCTACTTCAAATGTCTTCATCTGATGTCTTATTATGACTCCTAATTTCTAACAGCACGGGTCAGTTTTCCCGCAGTAATGTGTGATTTTAGCACCACAGACATGCACAATCCCAAACGCATCAAACACACATCATTCTAGGAGACTATGTAAATATAGTTTAATGTCTGAAAAGAGAATCAATCACCAGCAAACTATGGTGGACATCTCTAATGCTGATATAAGCCCCCCAAGTGCTTCTGTGACTGGACTGAGTAGTTTAGAAAATGAATGAATGACTGAAATAATGAATGAACAGTACTGTAAGATTAAACTATGTTCTGTCTTCGTACAGAGGTGAAAGTGGACATGACTAGAGATGCCCATGCGAACTTTGGTGATGATTCATCACTGTTCTGGGGCATTAAAGAATGTTAAGCTGTTTTTTTTTTATTTTTTTTTTTACATTACACAATTTAGAATATACCCCTTCTTCCACTGCTGTCAGACTGAAACAGCCAAAACAACTGTTGGATCTTCCTCTTCTTCCTCTTGGAGCTGTAGAAGTTTCAGTTTTGTGGGCATTATTACCACCTTGAATGCGGTGACCAAAAGATGGGACATTTATGCTGTGTTTCCACTATGGTACCAACTCTACTTGACATTTTTGCGATTCCATTACAAAAAAGGACCTGGTACCACCTACTATTTTTTTGGTATCACCTCCACCGTGGTTCCAAGTGATACTAAACTGTGATGTATAACCACTGTGCAGACCAATGATTGGTCAAACAGTTTTCTCTGTGACCTGCCATTTTACAAAATTCAGATGCAGAAGTTGACAGCAAATAATCCACATGATGACAGCACAAAACTACACCTTGGTCGATCACGTAGATTCAGTCTTTGGTGGCAGACATAAAAATTCAGATATGAAAACATGCAACGAGCAAGTTTTCAGCAACTCTGAGCAGACGACACGGAAATAACATGCTGCATTGTAGTAAAGAGTTGAGCTGAGTCAAGCTGGTTCCATGTAAGTGGAAAAGTGGCACAGGAATACAGAGTAGAGTCGAGTCGAGCTGGTACCACGTAGTGGAAACAGGGCATTAGTACATCACCACTGTTTCTATACCAAACTAAATATTTTGAATCAGCGCAAAATCTTCCTACCAATGACTTGAGAGCGCCGTGAGTTTCACGTAGGGCTGACGTACATTCACCTTACGACCAAATAATTGGTGAAGTGGTGATAGGTCTGACGTAGGAAGGTCTCAAGGCACACTTACGAAGACCGTCACAACTGTATACAGTATTCGTACAACACAAAATCATATCATTTTGTCATGGGGGCCTCAAGATGCTTTTGTATTTTGAACAGCAGCTGTACTGTACGGACTTCATAAGACGGCCATAAGAAACTACTGCTCCCTCTATGAATGTCTACGAATGCCACAGCTCGTACAAATGGAGATTCATACGAACCTATTGTTCCTAAGAAGCTTTGTAACTGAGGCTTAAAATGTGAACAGGGTGACATGGTAAGACCCTGCTCCACTCTAACTTAACACTGTAGAGAAAAGGACAGTGGTTTTCCACTATTTCAGTGGAGCATGTCCTGCCCTGCTGCAGCAACTCTGGTTTGTTTTGTGCCTGTGGAGGATCAAATTAGACAATAGAAGGCTGTACTGTTTTACATCTCCTTGGCAGATGCAAAAAATCCCTGATATGGCCCAGACAAGTAATGTGTGTAACATGACAGTGTTTCCTTTTGTTTAGTAATGTTAAGCTTTCAAATGTAAAAATTTTCCACTTTACAGTAAAAGACTTAAACATATACCTTTCTTCTTTACAATTTTACACTATTAGTGTTATATACAGTTCATTTTACACAGTAGGCATGATCAAAAGCTAAAATTTTAGAAAAAGATTAATTGCCTGAAGGAGCCTTTTCACTAGTCGACAAAACTTTATGAGGAGCAGTAAGTTTGACAAATAATAATAAGTAAATGAAGACTTCTATAGCAAAGTGCAAAATATGTCTCATGCATTCATTCAGTACCCTTTAATCCTAGAGAAAATGTATAATTTCAGAAACAATTTAACAGTTCAGGAAAGTGACTTGTGACCGATGTGACCAGGTTTAGCACTTGGGATAAAACCACTTTGCAATTTTAGCAACTTATTGCTGTGTTTTTAGTGCTGAACTGTTATTGTTTCTTGTTACTCAATATTATTAAAACAAGAACAGTTTTGTGTACTTTAAGATGCCCTGAATGTGTTATATACTCTGCTTAAGTCAGGTTTGTAATCATAAGATAATGGGTTACCATCAACTTAAGGTGCCATCACTTCATGTAAATGTTATTGTCAAATCAATTAAGTCTTACATGTGAAGTGCACTCTGTGCCTTGGCTGCCTCCTGTTTGGAACCATAGCGAATCAGAGCAGTTCCTTGGGTCAGGCCAAGGTGAAAAGTGAGCAGGGGGCCGTGCTGCATGCAGATGGTTCTCAGAGTGGAGCCATCAATCTGTAAGAAACAAGACAGATGACAGTGAAGTGTTTAAAAAAAAAAAAAAAAAAGGTTCCAAAGTACTTCACATAAATAAGTACATTGACAAACAGATAATATAAACTATGGGTAAAAAAATACTTTTTATACTCACTTGAAATTCAAAGTGCTTTTCTAAAAACATTGAAACCAAAAAATAGCAGTTTTGTATTTTCCTACAGCCTTTTTAGTACATGTTTTTATAGAAGCATCTGTGTACCTGTGGTGTGAGATTACTGAGCACCAACCAGCAGCTTTCCCGAGAGCTGCCATCACTCCAGGTCGAGCCTGAGAGAGCAATCAGAGGAATTTGTCAGTCTGTCATTTCATGTCCTGTGTGCGTTTAAATCAGATGACTATTTCAATAAGCACTGTGGACCATGAGTCAAAGAACAACCTTGTGACTAAAACAGAAAAAAATTGGTCAAAGGGTTACCAGTTGTGCTCGAACCACTGCTCCAACCCCTGCCAGCCAATCGAGGAGCTCCTCCTGACCACGGGGAAAGCGATGGCTGCTTCTGACTAGCTAGTCCTGGAGGGGGACGGGACAGCTGGGACTGGCTGCTGCCACGACTGGCTTTCCAGGACTTGTGTCCAATGGGCTCTGGGGGCCAGCTGGTCTTATAGTCTGTGTACTTTGCTGTAAAGTAGTAGAAAAGTCAATGACAGTCTTAAGGGCCATATGGGTAGAAATATGAAACAGGCATGAAACATGACAAGTGTTGTAATCAATTCTGTGGCATTTGACATCCACAAAAGAGGAAGAGCTAAGACAGACAAAACAGTTTAACAAGGTGAATGTTAGAATATCTCAGTTAATAATTTTTAAGATGTAATGTTAAGAAAACTAAATGTGTCTTTCCTAACAGTAGTAATTACTGGTCTAATGGTACACAGAAGTCATGGTTCCCAAATTTGGCACCAAACTGGTAAAGTGTGGAGGAAGTCTCATAAACCCATGAATGCATAATGCCCCATTCACACCAAAAAGTCAAGCATTCGTGTTTTTGTCCGATCTCGTCTGGAAAAGTTTCATATGCATGAAAACAGATTAGTCCTTTTACACAGACCGCACGCAATCTGCTCGAAATTGGTTGATATCTGGAAAATAGAACTCAAGTCTATTTTTTCCGCGCAGAATCCCATTGAAAGCAATGGCATAGACACTTTTTGAGGGGTGTACCATTGAAATGAATGGCATAAACACACATTTCATGTCAACTCCATTATCTGTATGTATTCAGAACGTCTGTATGTCCACAGAAGATGCATAACATATGTCACGACTGACCCATTTGACATTGAATTGGTCTGAATGTGGAACCTGAACTAAAATGATCATCATATTCACATCTTAATATCTATTTTTGCATTTCACAAACTCATCCCAAGGGCCAGACTGGGCCCTTTGGCCCCCAGGCTGCATGTTTGACATCTTTTGATATAAGGGGAACGAAGGACAACGTAATGTGTTCCTGCGATCTATTTGCAGCCATTGGACATTGGTCTGTGATGCAAATAAATCACTCTTTTGAACATATGCTATTTTGAGAAGAAAAATGTTTTATTTTAGTAACCCCCGCAAACTTGCCAGATTACTTTCGTTTTCCACCAAAACTGGACCAGAACTCGGCTCACAGGACACTGTCGGGGATAAGTCAGTATGACTATACTACACTGATGACGGGGATTACATACAGATTCGTCTCAAAAATCCCAAACTATTCCTTTAACCTACAGTTAGCAGTTAGTGTGTTACTAATCTGCTGTGGTTAACATTACAGGGTGGAATCTGTAATCATAAAATTTTGTTTCATTTTATATTCATTAGTTCCCATATATAAGCTCAGGTTTAACCTCCACAAAACATCATTGCACATTTAAATCCTAGTGGATAAATAAAGTTTTAGATATGTTTAAAAACATTGCACTGGCATGAAATGAGATGTTTCATATGCGAGTGGTTACCTGAGTTGTGTGCATTGTTGAGGGGACTGTCTGAGGCACTGTAAGGCCAGGCACCAGGTGAAGGCAGCAAGGTGTTGAGGGGAGGGGTGGAATCTGCAAACATATGCAACATGATTACATCAGTGAATGAACAAGATTTTAATCACAAAATAGCTTGATATTTAAGACCATTACAAATGTTACAGAGGCATAAAAATGCACATCACAATATAAAGATTGTGATCCATCCCAATGGAGAGTTGTTTCTTAGTGAAGAAACCTCTACTGAACTCTAAATAAAAACAGAAAGTGAAACTGATACATTGCAGCACAGAAAACAAGCTTACCAGTATTGTCTTGTAATAAGTGGTGATCAGTATCATTGAGGCTGGGGGACACAGCATTTCCCATCATGCTCCCTGGGGTCATGTAGGGGTCAGTTTCAGGGTCAACACGATCGATCCCCTTCCAAGGTACACCAGGCTGAAATTCTATGGAGGAAACACCCATGTGGTTTGTTACAGCTTCTTTATAAAAAAGGAAAGGCCCTCATGAGAACCACACAAACCAAAACACAACATCTTAATATAAAGTATTACATACCAGGAGGCCAGCTGGGTGTGGTAGCAGCCTTGGTACCCATCTTGTTGCCAGGTGTGCGATGCCAGTTATCACCAAGCCCCTCTCCAACTAACACGTCATACTGTGAATAGGGCGAGCCCCCTGGCATCTTCATGGAAGTGACAGGACCTGAGAGGGCACCATAGAACAATTATGAGTATTATATCACTAAACACCAGAATTTTCTCCCAATACGCTCATTTTCAGTACAGTGTAGCGGCATTTTGACAGTAATTGTTTGCGCAGATCAAATATGGAAAATGTTGTTTCACACGTGCACAGGCTGGACTCTAAGTAAATCGTTCCCAAAAGCAGAGCCAGAATTATGTGGGCGGAGCTTTCTACCTACATACAAATATTGCCCTTCTGGTACCCTTAAAAAGCTCCGCACCGGGTCTGACAAGCCACTTCCCCTTAGTGATAATTGGTTTGGGACTCTCTTAATATGGCAGGTGTCCGTGTGAACGGAGGGGTAGTGGATAGGGTTAGGTGATCGGGGCTGGCTTGGGCCAATATTGTCAACATTTTATGTACTCTCGTGGGGGGGGGGGGGGTTCTGAAAGAGTATGTTTTGTACGCTCTTGAAAACGATGAAAAGAATGGATGACCCCTAACAAATCACCTTAATATGTGATTCCCATCTAATCCAATTAATAAAATCTACCAGCTCATGCTTTCAATCTGTCTCAAAAGATCTGTAAACAAAAAAACTGAAGATACCCTACCATTTTTGTGGAATGCATTCTCAGCTGAGGAAGTGTCTGGAGGCGACTGTCCCTCCATCATCCACTTGAAACGCGACTGCTGACCCCCAAGGTCCTTCATACTCCCAGATCCTGCCACCACAGAGCTGCCGAGGTCCAGGCCTGAGAGGTTCACTCCAGAACCAAACCCTATTTATACCAACAAAAACATGAAGCAAATTATTGTTTAATTGTAGAGCATTTAAAAGACAAAACCCAACTACATAGAGTATTAGTATATAGTAATTATATAAAAATAAAAAATCTTTCCGTTGCCCACTTGTCAGTGTCTCCTTCAGAGGATTCTGCACAGGATCTTAGCCGATCCTGATCCCATTGTGCTCTTTTGGACAGGGATCTCTGACGTTGTTCCTGGTATCTGCTGGAGACATCCTCCCAGCTTGGGGGTCACTGCCCCTAGTGTTGTGATTAATACTGGTACCACTGTTGCCTTCACACACTATCTCTATCTCCTCTTTCAGCCCTTGGTATTTCTTGAGCTTCTCATGTTCTTTCTTTCTGATGTTGCTATCAGTGGGGATTGGTACATCTATCACTACCACTGTCTTCTGAAGATTATCCACGACCAGTACGTCAGGCCAATTGGCCATCCTGGTAGGAGCAAAGCATGGATCTAGGTGGGCCCTTGGGCAAAGCCCTTGACGTTACAGCTCTATACCTGAGTGGTACAAAAAATGAAAGAGTCATACCTTATTACTGCTTCAGATAGGGGTCTCGTTTCTGTACTGGTTTTATTAGACCTCAGTGAGGCTTTTGACACAGTTGACCACCACATCCTTATACGAGTGTAACAATCAATTGGTATTAGCACTAATGTGGTTCAAATCATATTTAACAGATCATTTTCAGTTTGTTAACATTAATAATGAATCCTCTCAATGTACTACAGTTAGTTATGGAGTACCTCAAGGATCGGTCCTTGGATGAATACTCTTCATCCTATACATGCTACTGTTAGGAAACTTAATAATAAAACACTGTGTTAATTTTCAGTGTGGCGCCGATGACACCCAATTCTATTTATCCATTAAACCTGATGATGCCAATCAGCTAACCAAACTACAGGAATGCATTACAGATATTAAAAACTGGATGACTAACAATTTTTTGCTACTAAACTAAAACAAAAATCATTGTGTTTGGCCCTAAAACTGTTAGGGATGCAGTGTCCAGTAAAGTAATCACCATGGATGGTGTTGCCCTGGATCCCAAAACCACTGTGAGGAATCTAGGCATTATTTTTGATCAAGACCAATCATTTAACTAGCACATAAAACAGGTTTCTACAACTGCCTTTTTTGATCTGCGCAATATTGCTAAAATTAGGCTTATTTTAACACAGAATGATGCTGAAAAATTAGCCCATGCTTTTATTTCTTCAAGACTAGGTTACTGTAACTCATTTTTCTCAGGCTGTAGCAAAAAGTGGATAAAGACCCTTCAACTAATTCAAAATGCTGATGCTCGTGTACTGACCAGAACCAGTATCAGAGAACATATTTCTCCTGTGTTGGCTTCTCTGCACTGGCTCCCTGTTAAAGCTAGGATAGACTTTAAAATACTCCTCTTCACTTACAAAGCCCTTCATGGACAGGCACCTACTTATCTGAAAGAGTTTCTAGTTCCATATAATCCATCTAGAGCACTACGCTCTCAAAAGGCAGGCTTATTGGTGGTCCAGAGAATCTCCAAAAGTAGGACAGGGGCTAGAGCCTTTAGCCATCAAGCTCCTCAACTGTGGAACCATCTCCCTGCCTCAGTCCGGGAGACAGACACTGTCTTTATGTTTAAGAGTAAGTTTAAAAACTTGATCAATCCTATAGTTAGGGCAGCTCAGGCTGCTCTTAGTCATGCTGCTCCTCCTCCTCTCTGCCCCTAGTCTTCTACGACTTGTTCTTTCCTAATTTCTTTTTAATGTCCCAGTGAATTTCATGCTAGTGACTTTACTTCTTCTCCAGAGTCTCTGTGCTTTATTGCCTCACAGGTTTTCTCAGGATTGTCGCAGGTTTTTCCATGGGCCTGTTCTGGGTCTGGTCCTGCCCTTCTTCTGCCTTCATCTTCATTATCATCATCCATCATTTGCATCCATGCGTCTCCCCCCTCTCTCCCTCCCCAGGCTTTGTCTATCTCTTTCTCTCCTTTTCTCTCTCTCTTTTACCCCAACAAGGCAAGTCAAGGCAGACGGCCATCCTCCAGGAGTCATGGTCTGCTCCAGGTTTCTGCCTGTTAAAAGGAAGTTTTTCCTCACCACTGTCACCAGTTACAAGTGTTTGCTCCTGGAAGATTCTGTTGGGTTTCTGTAAATTGGCCTCGGAGTCTTGTTCCTACCAGCTCCATATGTAAAGTGTCATGAGATAACTTTTGTTATGATTTGGCACTATATAAATAAAATTTGATTTGATGATTTGATTTGATTTGATTTAAATGCAGCAGTGAAACAAATCTTAACCATCATATATAACAGTAAAACACTGACGTGGACCTTGTGCTGCACAATGAATCTTTCAAATACAATATTTTAGCTTCCAAATAAGAATGCATGGCTACTTGTGGAGCGTTTTCACAGTATGTGTTAGTACTTTCACTAAAGGGAATGTAGCACTGCATTATGTAATAATAGCCCAATATGTAACAATGTAATAATTTTTCACCCCATTATGTAATTATGTCACATTTTATAATAACATGATACATTTTATAATACAATTCTTGAATTCTTGAAATTCTTTAAACTGTGCTGTATGGTGTATGCTGTATGCTGTGCTACATATTGTAACAGTTCTTACAAAACACAGATGAAAAGGAAATGTAATAATATAGTGTGTTATGTAATGAAGTATGAAAATTGATGTCTTGACTAGAAAAACCATCCTAACCCTAACAACAGTAAGCATTCCAGCTTAAATAGAATTCTTGAAAAAAAAAAAAAAAAAGTGGATGTTTCATTAATCAAACCTAAATCGAATGTAACTGAATTCATTATAATGGAGAATGTCTTCGCAAAATAGTATTAATTAAGTATTACTGACAAGAAATTTACTGGTGCACTGAAATTTGGAAGACGCAATATGTGTAAGTTATTACAAAATGCGTTCAAGGATTTTTTTTTACAAAATGGATTGTTATTACATAATAAGGTGAAAAATGATTACATTATTACATATTGCATCATTATTACATAATGTTTAGGTCTGTGACCCGTTTACACTAGAATATGATCTGAGTACAAAGCCTGGCAGTTTGAGCAGCAGTGAACATCCATTGGGTCAAATGTGGATTAAAATAAACACTGTCCATGAACAAAATAGCATTGGCTATTTCTAGAGATATTATTCTGAATGTGGGAATTCTAATGGTTCTTTTCTCTGAGTCAAGACATCTTGGTAATAGTCAAAGATATGAAACTTTATCTTATTCAAAGGATATTGGTCGTGAGTTCGCTGCCGTTTGGCAAGGGAGTCCTCATCACTGATGCCAGCCATCAGGTATCGGAGGCCAGTTATCCAGGTTCTGGCCTCCTCTGCGTTGGATGTCACCAGGTCGAGGGACTCCATGTGGTTTCCATGATAGACAGTGAAACAGCAGGCCTGGTCAAAGCTGCCTTCTCCATGTCGATGGAAGATGTCCGACTGACCGCCCTCTGTCACTTTGTACAGAGAGTCGATGGTGACTGACAGAGGCAACAAAAGAGGAGAATACAGCTGAGAGTTATTCAGAGAGTTAGAAGACCTACAGTAAAAATAAAATGAAAAATTATGTCTTGAGTAGTAAAAAGTTGCGGCTAAAGTAATAAAACCACCTATTATACTGTTAGAATTAAAATATACTTCAATGTTTCAGCAGTATATGTATTTAGGAATTTGGTTAGGTAGTAAACTAATCCACAAAGTTCACATGCATGATCTCACTCAAAAATGAATATACAAAATTGTTTGCCTATAAAGAAACTATAGAAAAACAAAATCCTGCCCCTTCCACCAGATTTCAGAAAGAACTGAGAGAAACTAAATATTGATATGTTACTTTGCATTGCATTGCATTGCGCTACATTACGTTACATTACATTATGTTACGTTACGTTACATTACGGTGCAGTACGGTACGGTACGGTATGGTATATTATCGTATGTTCAGAGATTATTTTGAATTCAGAAAGGCAAACATTTTTTTTAAAACAAGCTTAGACTGTACAAAAAAAGAAATAGAAACACTAAAGAGGTGGCTGAACCACATTTTTCTCTTTCCACCATCTGTCCACGGCCACTGAAGTTGTTCTCCAGCTTCAACATGACCAGAATTGTAGGGATTTTGACCTGGTTTAATACTTCTTTTTACCTTCTTCTCGAAGAAGAAGGTGAATTGGTTAAGGTAAAACTCTTTTTATCTGAGCAGTTTTACACAAAACTAGATGTAACTCTGATATCTTTACTACAAACCAACACCTACTTGATGGGTAAAGCTATAGTTCAAACATCATGGGACCACAATTTAAACAGAACTGAAACAGTATTTGTATTTTGCCATTAACTGCTGTTGATACTTTTTCCAATCTTAGCATGGGTTACCACACCATAAGGGTCTGGACTCTGGTTCTCTGCACTGCAACAGAGTCTGTTTCTCCTATGAAAGCTAAAAACCTACTGTGGGGACGTTCTGTAAACCCATGTTGCTGCCACCACCCTGAAACCCCTGAAAGCCCCTTACACGGTGCTCTGCACTCCATTACAGCAGATACTTATCACATTCATCATCATAAGCTGTATAAAGGTTGGCTGGACAATACCTTCATATTTGCCCTTTCATCTACAAGGCCCTACCATCCAAATGAACTCCTTTAACATCCTTTCTTGAGCATAGAACTTCCAATTATAGCCCAGGAGAGGCTTGAATAATTCTTCACACTAACACTGAACTGGGGATGCATGGTTTCTGATATTTTGCATCGTACAGTTGGAATGACTTGCAAAATAGATTTGAAACTTGATACTACTACTTTAAAGCTCTATTGGCTTCTGGTCATATTTTAAGCAAGACTTGCTACTGTTTTTTAGTATTGGTAACTCTATGCGTATACAGTTGCAGAAAAAAATATTAGACAAACTAAAGACAACTAAAGGTACATTTGTTTGGACAAATACAATGATAATAACAAAAAGAGCTCCTAAGTCATTGTACTGAGAAAAACAGTGCTTTTAGACATTCCTTGTTTTCTTTTCTGTCTGTTTTAGTCACGATACACACAGGAGTTAGTACTTGATTGCATAACCATTGTTTTTGATGGTCTAATAATTTTTTCTGCGACTTTACTTCTGAAAGGATGATTGAATCATGTTATAGATGTGTATGTAAATATGTATGATCTCTCATGCAAATGGGAATTAAGTGTAAGATACACTTAATCAAATGTTATAAAATAAAATAAAAATCACACTCTTAATCCGCAGCCACTATTGACAACAAACCATCTACTGATCTAAACTGTTTAAAACCTGTTAACCCATTACTCCTGTCAATACATGCAAATAAATGATGTAAAATGCAGTTTGTCAACTTTTCACGATCATCAGATATGACCCATTTGGATGTTCAGAGGCTCTGTAGTGAACAAGGAAACACTGCCATCTTCTACAACATTGATTCACTAGTAAAACCCACAGAGTTTGGTCAGTGATAATGGTTGGACACATTTGTTTTATCTTCAGCTAATGACAAAAATTTGTTGAAAGAGTCAGATTTTCACATCATGACAATTGACTTAAATGTGAGCTTTTATGAACATCTACATGACCATTCAGTTAAATGCAGGAAAAACATCTGATTTTTACTGAAAAAATGCAAAATACAGAGCATAATATCAAAATAAACAGCGATAAATCCCTTCAAAAAGCTTAAATAGAAAGAAAAATTCATTTGAGAACTACCACAAAATAGCACTGGGTCTCTATGGATTAAATATAACCCACTCCCATTGTAAACACAAAGCACTTAATGTAAGCTATACAAATAATCTATTTTATATTCTAGTGTTATACCCTAATGAAACCTAATTAGGAATATTATATTCAATTTCTGCTAATAGATCTCCTTAAACCCTTTAAAGTGTGTCTTTAACTTACGATTGTGTCTAATTCCATCAAATCTCATTTTATTATTAAAACCTTCATCAATATGCTTATATACAGTATTTTTTTCTGAACATCAGCACTTATTTTTAGCATGTGACACATTCAGTAGTCAGAAAGTAATGCATTTTGTAAAATATTTTGTCTTAATCCATTGAAAAATCAATTCATCCATGAGTATTCCCTTTACAGTACGCCCTCTCTTCCGTTTACATAATCTCATCTGAAATTCTTCTATGACAGAAAATAACAACATGGCAGCCCCACGCAGACATAAACACACAAAATGCACACACGCTCAAAAAAAAAAAAAAAAGGCATGGGCAGCTGTTGTGTGTTTCTTTAAACTGTGTCAGTGGAGAGGGTCTAAGAGGCTTACGCTGACAAACACACATACACAAACACGTTAAGTCACATGTAGGGACAGGTCCATAGACAGATGTATGCTTCAGTGGGTTGACACATAAAGCTAGTAAAGTAATCAAGTGACAGTGATGCTTTGAGGGGGACGTAAAAATATAAAAATGGTAATCCCTACAGAGTCACTGTGCTGCAATCTGACTCTGATTTTAGAAATACATCAGGCCTTCTGGGGAGAATAACAGTGCAACAACAGCAAAAACACAAATGGACATGATCTAATCCACTTTGTGATAATATAAGAGGTCAGTTTAAAGGATAATTCATCTCCATTCTTTAATGTAGGCCTTAGTTTTTGTCTGGATTTTATTTCTACTGGTATGAAAACACCATTATAGTTTGTATTCAACAACATCTGTGCAAAACACTGACCATCTAACCATCATACAAATGAACATGTATGTGAGTACAGCTTCAACAAATACACTAGAGCAAAACCTGAGAATGTCAGCCCTTAAACAGTTAAAAATATACATGTCAAAATTAACATTTATTTAGGTGATTATATATTTGTTTATTTAGTTATTGTATTTTTACAGAGCTGGTTGTAAAATAAGAAGATAAGAATTTATTTTAAGAAATGTGATTTTCAAGGTCAATTTTCTAGTCAATATAAAATGAACTTTTGACATTCTGTTTTTGGAACATTAATTGTGCATTAATTTCTTAATTTTTCTTTTTTTGTGTATTTGTAACACAGTTGCGAAAAAAAAATAATTATCAGACCACCTGTGTTTTCTTCAATTTCTTATTCATTTTAGCGACTGGTACAGCTGAAGATACATTTGCTTGGACAAATATAATGATAACAACAAAAATATCTCACAAGAGTTGAATTTCAGAGCTGATATCTTCCTGTTTTCCATGTTTTCTTGATAAAAACAAAATTACTTCAGTTATACATAAATATTTATCTTTGCACTGACAAAAACAGTGCTTTGAGGAATTCTGTGTTTTCCTTTCTGTCTGTTTTAGTCACACACAGGAGTTAGTACTTGATTGCATAATCATTGTTTTTGATGACTTTTAATGGTCTAATATTTTTTTCCGCGACTGTATTAACACATTTTATCCTAATTTGCCAGAGGTTTCACACACAAAACTAATGACAATGACATTTGACATGACACTTCATTACTTTATAACAGTAATCTCTATTATTTCTATATATTTTAATTCTATTTTATAGCAATAATGTGGTTGGTAGATGTAGACAGACACACGTGCAGATGTGTGTGTTAATGTGTGTTTATGTATACTCACTCTTGGCCTTCTCACTCTTGCGTGAGGGCTTCCAGCGGATGCAGGAGCGATGTTCATCCAGGTAGAAGAGTCTCACCAGCCCCTTGGATCCCGCCTTCAGCTTCACCATCTGTGTCCCGGACTGCATTACACTCATACATCGCTCCACTGCAGAGGCAAACACATGCAGAAACATGGGATCAGTGGTGCTCTATATTAAGACACAAAGGTAACAGGTGCCTGGCTTTATAGGTCTTTTCTCAGGAAGAATATAGGAAGTGTCACAGTGTCACACAATTAGATGAGCAGCCTGCAGCTGATGTGGGGCGGAGTTCAAACTGCAACAGAGATGCTACTGTGTGAGCACACAGCGCTGCTTTTCCTCTGCCCACTGACCTGCTACTAAAAGACGCAATGTCACAGAGGGCCTGTAGATGTTTCCTGAGGCAGGTGTGAGTTTAGTCTGAGCTGCATTCAGAGACTTAAACAGTTTGAAAGTTGGAGTACTGAGCGGAAGAGTCACTTCATCCTAATTACAAACATAACACTATACTAACTTGGACTACAGATGGATTGGGTTTTATATTGTGGTTTTGAGAGATCCATCTCAGACTGCTGGTTCTAATCAGAGTTGGTCATGATCACAGTACTGTTCATCACTGTCCCCCTGGTAAATAATGTAGTTAAGAATCAGCAAAAATTCTGTACAAGTAAAATTCAAATTAAAAGTGAAATCATATGAGTGGGTTCCCACATAATTTTACTATCAAAATTTACTCATAATATGATTTCATTGACGATTCATGAACTCTCCAAATGCCACTTATTGTATTTTCATATACACTTTAAAAAACTATTAAACTAATAAGCTGTTTTCTAATGGTTATAAATCCTATAGGGTTGAAATATTGCAAAAATGCATTGTTTCTGGTTAAATAATGACAACAAAAGCTAGCCCAGCACCTAAGCCCTCCAGGCGTTATCCATTATTAATATTTTCTTCAATGTCCTTGTCTACTTCACACAGGCTTGTTCTCTCATCTTGTGAAATTACAGTCAATATTCAGGAATTTAAAGTCCAGCTCATACGTGATCTAAATTCTGAACATTCACATATATCCTGAGCTTACTTTTAATATCTGAAAAGCATTTGTAGTTCATTTAAGGTTGTACATGTGTGACAATTGATTGATTTTAATTGTGAATTGTTAAAAGGATAGCACCTGATAACTCCTAAGTCTGCAAAGGTCTGATGTTTGACCTATTTTGATGTTATACGTAAAATTTCAGCAAAATTTTGCACCCACACAAATTCAATTCCATGACATTTAAAAAATATATATAATGTTATTTTCTGCACTTTCATGAAATTTATCAGGTTCAAAAAGCAATTTCAGAATCATGTGTCTTTTCCACAGTCTTCTTGATGGAACGTCAAACCATAGATTATATTTGATTTAATGCATTTGATTTAAATACCATGACATTTATAACAATCTCTTCTGCTTCAGCCTCCACATGACACATTTATCACTGAGCTAAGGTATTATTACACTCAAGCATGAATACATTACAAAAAACGTTAGTACTTTTTTTTTTTTTTAACATTTTTACAGTAATACATGGAAATGACAAAACACTGTCTCTTTCTCCTCTGCAATGGTTCAGTTAAAGATGCTTCAAAAGCACAAAAGAGGGAGAGAGGCGGGAGAAAATAATGGTGGATGGCTCTGAAAAGGAGAACAGAGGGACTGAAATGATGGTTAGAAGTGACTTTGTATTTGATTGCTTGAGTGCTTGGCACTGTCCACCACCACAAATGGATGAAAGTGAAAAAAAAAAAACTTCAAACTTTTTACTTCTTGTGACAGCTGGTGGCAGGGATAGAGATGGGGATGACAGAAGAGAGACAGTAAGAATCCCATCCTCATTAGCAGAGTGTGTGCATGCATCTGGTGTGTTTGTGTGTATGAGAAAGTGTGTCTTTGCTGCATTTCTTTTATACATGCGATATTTAAGTGTACATGCTCTACTATAGCCATTAAGAGCCATACACACTAATCAGATCATTGCATATTTACGTGATTAACTTGTGTTTTATAAAACTGCAATATACTGATACTTCAAAATCTGATAAATGCGCCAACAGATGCTATTATAAGATCTGTGTGTTACTGTGATGCAACATAGATGTAACCTTGAATTGTTTTTAAGCCATGGCAAAGTAGTACAAAAGCAACATTACACTAAGTATGTTTTAATACCAGAAGCAGTAAGAAGAGCTCCTGGAGTATTATTAACGTTACCACTCCCTGTCTGAAACTGTAGTGGATTAAGGACACATGGTCAAGTGCTGTTTAATACAGAGTACATGCCCAGAATTGCACATAAGTTAACAGCACTTTTTTCATTCTGTAATTGTGAGTCATTTTCATATGCACAAAATTAAGCAAAAAAGTATTATTTTTTTTTACTAACGTAACAAAAGCCAAAAAGTCATAAATCCTCCATTCTCCAAAAACCCAGAGACTGATTTTGTGAATTTTATGATAGAATCCGGGGATTTTAAGTCATCATGGGTGAAAATGGCAACAAAGATTCAAACTACAGTGAATAGAATGTTTTAAAATAAGCATTACAGTGTTGATTTATGGTTGAGTTTTGCATCAGGATAGAGAAAAACAACCACATTGTATTGAGTAATGAAATTCAGAGTGATGTTTGATTTTTCAGTTCCATTTCCATTCCATCCCTTTCTAAATGTACAGTACATGGTCACAATGTCACACCAGTGTCATACAAATAAAAGCATCTAATGTAATGTAATACACATATTCTGTAGTGTAGTTTCTCCTCAGATTTGCACACATTTTATAGGAAACATTTTATGATACTATGACCCCCAAATGGTTGATATTGTCAGATTACATCATTTTGTTTATTAAAGTAAATCACAATCTAAACAAATATTTACATGTGTTGAGGTCAGGTTTCTAATAAAGCTTGAAATACATGGGGAACATCTGACAAAGTAGCCTATAGCTGAGTTCTAAACAACTTCCTGTTAAATGTTGTTAAATAGACCTTGTGTACTCCCCATCCTCATTGTATTAACCTTGTCTGGTTTATTCCCTTCACAGCTGATTGGCCTGGCAGAGGAAGCAATGCCATAGAGCCCTTTCTCTCTGACAGCTCCCGCCTGCTGCCACAGTGTCACCGTTCGTTTTGTACTTTGGTTCTAGGTTTAGCTTGGGAGTGTGGGAGCCTGACCCAGTCTGTCAGTTTAGCATTAGTTCTCCTCTCTTTTGCTGCTGGGCTCCTTTCTCTTATTTGTTTTGCTCTTGTGAAAATTTTTGTCAAATAAATCTTTACTTTGCACACTACAGAAGTTGCCCTTCTTATGTGTTATGTGTCCCCGATTTACCCCTAGACATCTGCATTATGGACTGTAACAATGGCTGAATGATTGTTGAAATGCACACTGTTGCTATGACAACACTCCCAAAGATGTAATCCAGGTGTATTCAGGTCGGGGGTGTAATTCAGCATGTCAAATCTGAGGTAAATTGGATGAACTAAATTTATATTTCTAAATACTTCCTGTTTCATGGCAAAATTCGTACTGTTGTCATGGCAACAACTTCAACATTGACATGCAGATGTGTTCATGCCAAGTCTGTAATTGACCATGCAAAAATCAGGGCAGATTGGACAAACTTCATTCAGATCCAAACTACTTCCTGTGTCAATAGCCTCTACACCAACAACACTCGCAGGAGCTGTGTTTCCATGGATTTATTTACCTGGCTAAAAGAATTCCTGGTAATCTGCATGGTTTGCATTTCCACCGAACCTCAAAGTTCTGGAAAACTTATTCAAATCAGCTTTGGTCTTTTCAAGTCAGCAACCCAAAGTCCCACTGAATTTCTTTTGAGTGTATTTGGCAAATACATTTGCTGAGGTCCAGGGTGTTTTCAGCATATTTGATGAATACACTCTTTTGACTGATTCTCTTCTTTTTCTCCATTTTACAAATGATCAAAGCACAAACAGAAAGGGTTTTAGAAATAGAATAAATCAGTTTGCAGTTGTGCACTGGCATTCTTCAGCATAGAGCCCCGCCCCCTCAATAATTCTGGGAAATTTGGAGTTGAGACAAAGTTGTTTTTCTTAACCTTTAACCTTTTAACCTCCTTGTTGAGGTGAGGTCATGCCGTTAATTCAGTTTTTTTGGAATTCTTAGCTTAATAGGTACATGTACATGTATTGTTTTTATAGACTATGTAAATATCGCTATGACCAGTATATCTCTGATGATGATGATTTCTTTTGACTTTTTCCCTTTCGGGGTCGCCACAGTGAATCCCCTTCACATTTTTATTTGGCAGAGGTTTTTGTGTCGGATGCCCTTCCTGACACAACCGGGCTTGGGACCAACACAATGAGACTTGCGCCCCCTTGTGGCTATTGGGATGTATAGCGTAAAGAACCTTTCCCAAGGGATCACCTGGGTCTCGAACCGGCTACCTTCCGCACCAAAGTCAGTGGCGTTAACCAGTATATCTATATTCATCTAAAAAAATAAATAAATAAAAACAGACTCCGTTTATTCAACCTACTGCATACATACACAAAGAAAAAAATTTGCACAGCACTGCATGATCTCTTACATAACACCAGGCCACACTGTCTGCACAGAAGGGGGTTGAAAGAGCTATCATGCAATCCTGTGCTGCCTAAGGAGGGGAAGGTGTATACAATGAGGATTACCAACGTCTTTGAACTTTAATTCCTTGATAAGCATCTTCAGCTGCACATAGATTGGTTAAAGCAGCAGAGGCACAAAAAAAACCAAAACAAGTACAGTCAAGTAGTGTGGGTTCACTTCAAAGACATCTTTTAAAATATTTATTTTTGATAAAATAAGCCCCAGAAAAATCAAGATATTTTACCACATGTACTGACGTACGCTGTCTGTTTTCAGAAATTTATGATTTGTAAGTTTTTAATAAAAATTTTATCAGGTCTATCAGAAAAATAACATGAATATTCACATTTAAAATCATCAAATGTGACACTGTGAAAACTGAAAACAGGCCATCTGTAAGAATATTTTCATGTGATGAATATACTGAAAGGTCATACAGCTAGAGTTAAACCTCTTCTGTTACCAAATCAGATATTCAAGCATCCTTGACAGAATGCAGACCGAGAACAGTTACAGGCTCTAGTGCTGAGGATGGGCTTAGTAATAACATACATTTTATTCTCAAACTATCCAGTATAACATACACACATGCAGGAACAGAAGCATGAACTCTGCATTGTCTCCCAACAGGATATGTCATGAATACATGCAACACCAAGAGAACAACCACTGAAGTAAATTATTGAGCTTAGCCTCTGTTTCCGACATCATCTACTTTTAACAGACTTATAATCAGGGGTAATCTTTGTATGTACATAGAAGTCCAATGGGGGCATACCTTCACATAAAAAGACTATACAATCAATGCATATTAGTACATATATTTTCAGAGGAAACAGCATGAAATAATACATAAAAAATAAGAATGAGAAAAACTATTATTATTAGTTATTATTATAATTCTCATCATGCTGCTGTCAGAAGAATCATCATTAGCCTTTTCACTTATCTTTATCCTTTTCACACAGGGAAACAGCAGTATTGTCTACCTGATCCTGATCATCATCATCATCATAACCCCATGCTCTGAATTGGTTTTGGTTTGTATATGTTTTAATCCCTGCATTTTAACCTGGAGATATGAAATGAGATTCAGTGTTTTTCCAACAATAACCTAGGATACTAGTGGTAAAACCCGAGGTACCATTAAGGGGAGAGGGGGATAAAGATGTCACATGACAAAAGCATTTTGTAATGGGTAACTTAGTTGAACATGATTTCTCAAACACATATACAATTTGTTAATTTTCCATATAAAATGTGACACATTGCCAAAAAAAGAAATATCTGTCAAGGTTATCTGAACTTAATAAAAGAACCACTTTTAATAAGCTCATTTCATTAGTGTTTCTCTAATTAGAAGGTAGTTAAATTCAGAAGGTTACTTAGTTGACATTTTAGTATATTTAGTTATTATTTAATTGTTTATTAATCAATTATTAATATCCCATATTTTCCATAATTAAATAATTAGGGAATTTTTAAAGACATGATCATAATTAACTCTTTTTTTTCACTTTTAATAAAGATATATGCATGATATATCCCATGGACTTCAAAAGACCCTCAATTATATATTAACCATGTCATGCTTAGATAGTGTTTTATATCTATAATACAATCTACAGATAAGCCCATCCAAACCAGCTCCAGGTAATGGATTTCAGGCAGGTCTGAAA
The DNA here is from genome assembly GCA_029822895.1 of Maxillicosta whitleyi. Lineage (NCBI taxonomy): Eukaryota > Metazoa > Chordata > Actinopteri > Perciformes > Neosebastidae > Maxillicosta > Maxillicosta whitleyi. Next base: position 11,019,327 of record JAPSES010000144.1, read on the forward strand.
TGTGTTTAATGTCAGATGTTGAAAATAATTTCATGTGTCACTGAATACATCCACAGAAACATTAGTCTTGATGTTCTGTTTGTCACAACTGGATGTTTCATGAATCCTATGAACCCCACAACAGATCATGCCCATTTATGCATGGCACTGCAGCTGTAACGTCATTAACAGCAGATCAGTCAGGATTTGACAGTCATTAATGATGTGTGTTCTGCAACCGTTAAACTTGTAGATTACATGATAATAAGGATAAACAGATATGAAATGAAGCAGTCTGATCGAACGTGTTTATGACTCAATATGATTAAACTTTAATTCAATAGCATTCAAGCTTCACACGCTTGTAGATTTGGAGATGCACTGTAGGTGGTATAAACATCAGCCAGGATGTATAAATATTCCATGACTTACATCTATGTTAATGACACGGGTCCAACACTGAGACTTTCTGCTTAGGGGTGGCTTGTGAATTATACACAATATTTTTTGACTCATTTGCATCAATTTTACCCCCACAAAAGCAATGCAATCAATTCTGGACCCGGCCCTAACAGCACTAAAACATAAAAGAGATGTTACATAAATAAAAGATCTCAAAACCTCTATTACTGCTGATAAGACACTCTTGTGCCATAAAATAGAACACTTCAGTCCCAGAATGCAGGTCTACTGGTAGTCCCCAGGGTCTGTAAAAGTATAGTAGGAGCTAGAGCCTTTAGTTACCAAGCTCCTGTCTTATGGAATCAGCTTCCAGCTAATATTAAACAGGTTGACACAGTCTGTGCTTTTAAGATTAGACTGAAAACATTCCTCTTTGAAAAAGCTTATGGTCAGACTAGTTAAAAACACACAGAACCTACAGTTCAGTCTAAACTGCCCTAGGAGTAAGAATCCTGGGAGAATTACAAATCACTGAGTCCTATCGTCTGTTTCTGGTTCTACGTACCACTTTACAATATTTAGTTTACTTAACCTGTTCGTCACTATTCACCCGGTGCCCCTTTAACTACTGTTTCAGTTGTAGCCGCCTGGGGTCTAAAGACGATGGAATCTGAGGTAACTGGATGGACCTCCTCACCCTCACCTGTCTTTTCAGACTAGATGGACCCCCTCATGTGCCCCCACCCAACTGCATCATAATAAAGTGGAACTACATCCATAAATGGACATCCATCAGCCCTGGTGCATCTACTGCCAGTCCGTCCATGGGAGTGGATCTCTCCTTCACTGTGGTTCTCCCCATGGTTTCTCTTTTCCCACTGGGTTGTTGGAGTTTGTCCTTATGAAGAAGAAGCATCTAAGGATAGGGGATGCCCAGGACATTAATCTATTACCTTCACCTACTGTTTATTTGACTGTTGTTTAATTCTGTAAAGCCCCATGAGGCAACCTTGTTGTAATATGGGGCTGTAGAAATAAAACTGAATTGAACTGAATATATTCTCTCATGTATATTTGTAATAGAATTGTGTTACTGTGTACAAACTCTCAGTCCAGTGAAAATAATGGGACACTGAAAACACACTAGAAGCAAAAGGGTTTTATATGAAAAAAAGGAAGGAAATAGGATGTTGTGCATTATTTATCTCACATAGCCAGTTCTGAGCTTCACAGCTTCATTACAGAGGGAGTGCAATAAAGGCCACTGTCAAATGTGGGTTTCCCCGAGTATTGATCATTCTCACAGTCTCTGCTCCACTGAACAGTCGAGTTGTTCTAGGTCGTCGATCGCAGCCTGTTTCAGGGTGTAAAATCCATGATTCAGACCAAACAAACATCTCTGTAAAACTTCTCCATCACTCAGAAGTACCAAGTCATAAATCAGGCCATAGTGAATAAATGCTGTTTGCCACCGTGGGAGAGTACATGCCTGTTCTCCAACAATTCCCTTGGAGTATAAATACCAAGTCTTTTTTTCAGTGAGGTAGACAGATATATTTCACAGGGGGAAAAGAAAAAAGGGAATAAAGAAGCCTGCATCTGTATTATTCTACATAACAGCCACCAGAGGGGCAGCTCACCAGAAATCTAGAAATAGACATAGATGGCATGGATCATCTTATGATCTGATAGGAAAAATGCTAAACTGTGCACACTAGGCTTTTCTGTCTGTCTGTCTATTTGTGTGTGTCTATGTATGTATGTATTTGTCTATGTGTGTGTGTATATATGTCTGTCTGTATGTATGTATGTATGTATGTGTCTGTATGTATGTATGTGTCTATGTGTGTATGTATGTATGTATGTATGTATGTATGTATGCATTTGTCTATGTGTGTGTGTGTGTATATGTATGTACGTATGTGTGCATGTGTGTATGTATGTGTGTGTGTCCATGCGTGCATGTGTGTATGTATGTGTCTATATATGTATATACATATGTATGTATGTACCTTAAACTCAAATGACATTCTGACCCAGAAGTTCCATACAAGGTAGAACAATGTGAAGTGTCTCAAAGTTGTAACACTGCTGACAGCTCCTGAGTTGGCTCCAAAAAGCCCTGACCCCCATATATTTATTGAACTTCAGTTTAAAAATACTACATTATTCTTTTTTGTTTGGTCACATCTGTTTTATTTGGACCCTCTAATGAGTGTTCTGGTGGTTCATCTTTAAATCTTTACTCCGTTAATAAGATCTCTGCTGAATAGAAGCTTTGATGTCTGCTGTTTCCCGTCCTGATTGACGGGTCTCTGTGACAGCTCGTTCGTTTGCCGAGTCAGACTTTCAAATTGTGGGGATATTTAATAAATCACATTTTATTCTGCCTGCTGTGATTAATAGATTCCACTAACTAGACTATAAAATGACTTTGTTACACAGAGCGGATTACGTTTATTGAGTTCACAGTCTAGTATTCAGCATTCACTCACTCATACCCTCTGCAAAAAGCTCCAATGCCCCCACAGCTCCATCCCCTATGTCTAAATATGGCCACTACTGTAAATAGCAACTATGGTCCCTACCCTTTCCTAGTTTTCCTAGGATTTTGTTGTTGTTGTTTTTCTCCAGTAAAATATGGGGGAATTACTTGTTTTCTTTTGTTTGTTTCTCTTAACCTGTTAAGTAAATTGAGGGGTGAGTGCCTTGCTAAAGGGCACATCTCCCAGTAATTTTTCTGTCATCTCCGGAATTGAACTGGCATGTGTTATATATGTCTTATATTTTGGGCTCAGACAGTTAAACTATTCAGCATTTTCCCATTTAAGTTCTTTTTGTTTGAACTAGGTTCTGTTTTCTGAGAGTTTTTTTTTTTTTTTTTAGCTCTTAGTTGACGTTCTTTAAGAATATGTATATCACTATAAGCTTTGAGTGGCGTTACCATAGCAACACAGACATGAGATTAAATCAAACTTAATGTTGGGACTGAAAATGGGTTCACAGAGCTTTTATTAAGCTGCCAAATGTCAAGTAAAATATATATTAATAAACTGGTGTGTGGATTGATTTTCCTAATTAAAATAATAAAACAGTAAAACAGTTCCCTGGTAAATAAATGTTGACCAAAACCCCCAATTGTGAAGACGTAACATGAAAAAAAATGAAGATGGCACAAGACAAAATGGAAGAAAAAACGTTCAGAGATAGTGTGTTGACAGTCATGTTCCTCCACATCAGAATTAGAAGTATTTGTTCATTGGAGACAGTGAGTTGATTACGAAGTTACTGCCTTTTTGGTGGTTTATGGGTCAGTGAAAATGTTTGTATATTTTAGTAAATTTGGATTCTGAGGACATAAAAAAAACCCAGATCAGGTCTGAAGCTCAAAACCTTTGCGAACCACTGGTCTCGCCTTTCACCGTACACATTTCTGCTTATATCTTGTAAGTACTTCACACTTCATCACCTTTCAGACCTCAAGACTCTAGATTCTAGCCTTGAGGATATGATAAAGATACAGAAGCAGAGGAACCAAGGTGGGGGTATAGGAGAATTAATGTCTGCCTGGGGGAGCAGAATAGCCTTCCAAAGATGAGAATCAGTGTACATGACTCTCAAATGAAAGATTATGGTTGCATGAAACTATCGGTGGTCTCTGCACCTTAACATTGATTGCTTATCATATTCCCCTTCAAGCACTGATGCTCAGATTAAACTGCACTTGCTTCAGTTCAGCCACACATATGCAGGATCATGTGAGAGAACCGAATATAGTGTCTTATTGTCATTTATATGCAATTGTAGGTGGGACAGACTGCATCATCTGAGCTTTGCCAGGTCTCTCCTTGCAACCTCACATTACTTAGAGAGTTCAAGAACACAGTAATTGAAACAACTCAGACAACCTGTTTAAAAAAAAAAGGCTTTTCTGCCAGATACAGAGAATTTCCTGTCAAACTACTATTTTTGCTATGTCTTTCTAAGGAAATGCATACTGTGTGTACATGTACTGTTGTGTGTTTGTGCTTCTGTGTGTGCATGTGTATCCATGTGCATGTGTAAAAAGTCATCATCTCTGTCGGCGCTGAGCAGAGAGACGGCAGATCAAAGCTTTGTCTTGGCACCAAGGCCTTGGCAATTCAAACAAATTTTAATAGGGTAGGTGATAGAGATGCTGCTGTGATGGCCCGATGAACAAAGCTTTTCCTCACTTAGATCCATACAATGAAGATAGAGCCACAGCAGCAAATGCAGAACACCTGGCGTCTTATTGTGTTCTCACTTATCATATTATATTTATATTATATACATATTATATTATTACCAGTCTAAATATAATTTTTAGATGGATTCAAAAATCTCCTTGCCATTACGTCAGCTTCACTTCTATGAGTTTATGATGTATATATTGTATGTATTTGAGTTATTTATTTCATTTATGCATTTGGCAGATGCTTTTTTTCCAAAGCAACTTACAGGGGAATATATATATGTAGGTTTGAAGTGCTTTTTTTTTCGATTTTAAGTCTAAGGATGATGAGTAGCATGAACTACAGTCCTAAGATTTATCATAATTTATTCATAACTACACAAATTCATATTCAGCAGCATCTGCCTGATCCTTCATGCACTATGCATGTGACATAAGGCTCCACCACCCAAATAACAAGTCCAACTCTCGAAACCCAAACATAGCAATCAATAGAAAATCAGACTGAAATGCTTATTTTATGAGTCACTGCTGTTTTTCACCTGTTACCCTTTATAACCAGAGGGTGTGTTTTGTGTACTGAACTTTAATCAGGCGCTATTCAGTTTTGGCTGACAGACTGTCCACAGGACACAATAAATGAGACATTTACACATCATAACCTTTTTGCTGGCATTCCAATAACACGCAGAAATGAGCAGAGCAACAAACAAATCTTCTCTTGCATGTAATGAGCGATGGCTCATTAAAACCAGCTTTCTGCAGGTTCAAAGTTATGGTAGCAGAAAGTGTGCAATTTGATCATCCTGGGGTTATTCTGATACATAAACATGAGCTCCCGCTCCTTTCCTGGGATATAAATAGCAACAGTAACCAATATGTTCAATATGAAATATGTTTGTCTGCTCACATTTTATCAGTGGTAAACAGACAGTAAGAAAAAAGGACAGTAACGGTTTGCACATTCTAGAATTCTATTTCCTCCTGAACTGTAAGGGCATAAAAAAATTCCCACGCTAACAAAACTGTTTATAAAAGACGACACATTGAGTGACTCTGTCTAGACACATATTAACTTACCAATCTGTGTGAGCCTGCATTTCTGTGGTACAGCCACAGTGCCGCCAATATGGTAGACATTACGTGCCAGTAAGGTTGCTACAGTCAACACAGCTGATTTTTTATCTTGTCCATAGATAAATGTAGATCGCATTTTATTGCCAGAAACAGTTGTGGGACCAAAAAGTGAAGAGCAAATTTCCTCCATTTTCAATATGAGAAGCAAGAATCCACTTCTCACATCAGATCCTGTATCAAAAACACTGAGCTTCACCTGTAGCTGGGTCCAGAAAATACTGTTTTGGTTTCCATCACATCACACTTGTTGGACACTCCACAGTGGCGTCAGACTGATAGAAAGCTTCCACACTTCAAACAACAAACAAACATAGCAAAACTCCTGCTGTTCATCTTCCTCTGTACTGTCAGATCTGTGGCGGCACCTTCATCTGACAGTCTTCTCCCTCAACACACACATTGCCACCTTTCTCCTGGTCATCTGTTCACTACTCCCTCCTCCTGCTCTTCCCATCTATCTCCCTCTGATGTTTCTCAGAACATGTACAGCTGTGACAGTGTGGGTGCCATGCAGCATACTAGTCAGATGCACACATTTAGATCCAGTACTTATCAGCCTCAATATTGTTGTGTAGTTTATGGAGTGATTATGAAGAGGAGGAGAGTGCAGCAGATGCGTGTCTCTGTATATCAACTGTGTTCATTAAGGACAAACAGTGGCACATGAGGATGACAATGATGACGTAACATTCATGATAATACCATACCGAAACTAAGATTTAATGGGTTGACCTGTGGGAAGTGTTTGTGTGCAGATGTGTGTCTGCTACAGGAGGAGTCACCAAAAAATACACAAGCTGCACATCTGTCCATCTTGTACTAAACGCTCGCCTCATTCACACAGGCTTCACCCCTCGAGGCTGAAGTCTTCATCGCCCACGCTTCCACTGCATGTACTGACATTTCTGTTCTTGATCAGGAATAACACAATCATTTTACAAGTGTAGAAACAACTCAATGTGTAAAAAGGAGACTATAATTTTAGAATGATTTCACTTTTACTCCCAGACTGATATTTACACTATACTAAGTTTTGATATCATGAAAGGTGAGTATACAAATGAATGAATGGGTGATCTTTAATCCTCAGTTTGGGTTTGTGTAATATCAGTCACAGTGTATTAAGTTAGTCTTATTTCCCTTCATGAGAAAGAACAGCAATCTAGCTGCTGCTAAAAGTGGGATCTGCATTAAAAGCTTGGGGATTTGGTTCAAAACTCAAACCCAGGGTGGATGGTTGAGTGGATGGGTAGGTAAGTAGATAAGTAGATTTTTTTTTTTTTTTCTTTTAAGAAAAAAATAATAAAAGTAAATTCTTGACAGTTTCAACATTTCATGCCCTGGACATGTTCCATTATCTTGCTGAAACATCCAGTTTTCTGGATGGAACAGAGCATGTGCAGAAGGGAGTATGAGGGTTTTGACCATGGCGCAATACTTGCTAGAGTTCAATGACTTAAAAGTAGTCACTTTTTCCATTGGACATATGCGTAAAACTTTACAGATATTAACTATATGTCAAAAAAAAAAAAAAAATGTTGGTTTTTCCATTAAATCACAAAAACAATGGATTATTTATTTAATATCGGGAAAAGCCAAAAGATATATTGGTAGAAGGATACTGAGTCTGAAAGCACCAGGTAGGAGGCCTAGAGGAAGACCAAAGAGGAGGTTTATGGATGTACTGAAAGAGGACATGAAGGTAGTCGGTGTGAGAGAAGAGGATTTAGAAGACAGGGTTAGATGGAAGAAATTGATTGGCTGTGGCGACCGCTGAAGGGAAAAGCCGAAAGGAAAAGAAGAAGATGCTAAAAGAAGTTATTCCATATACATGGCACTGAAACTAAATATCTGTTGTTTTGAATCTAGCATGCTCATTACCCCTCTATCCTGTACAAAATGTTCAAAATGATTCGGTTTCCTCATGTGTACCACGCCATGTTTGTTTTAAAACTCTTCTTTGCTTTTTGTAATGTCTGTCATCATCCTTTTTTTTGTTTGTTTGTTTGTCACTCTAGTTCCACAAAAAGGTTTTTTCAATTGTAGTTTAGTTAGTTAGTACGCCTGAAAAACCACCTCTTGCGAGTGCAAAAACTTCATCAAAAAATTTGGGGGTCAATGGAAAAGCAACTAGTGACTGTTAATGAAATGTATCACAAGTGTCCCAAAAATTTTCCACCACTGTAGATATTGTATAATTATAATTTATACTAAACACAATAATCAGAAATAATCTATATTGAGTAAATAATAAAGTCAGAAATATTTATTATTACTTTATGTCTGTTGCATTATATTATAACCTCATTTCTCATTATGATATCTATTAACTACAAGGCCTACTGTGCTTTCTAACATGTTTGATATTTAATTTTAAAGAAATCTTAAAGGCCTACAGTAGATTACATTATCAGGCAGCATGATTTGCAAACTGGTAAAATCAAAGACCACTACTAACACCTCATGTAATCCCATCAGATTTTCTATTTGTCAGGTTACATCATCCATTCTTTTTTACAGTTTCCTGAGGACACCCAGGGGCTTATGAAATTAAATTAGTCAGGACACACAGCTCACTGACTTACGATTACTTCTGGACAAATGAAAAGCAGGCTGACTCCCATGATGAGGCAAATGGTAGCTCATAGCTCAAATGTGACACTGCAGAGTTTGGTTGTTGGCAAAATCCAAATCCCATCAACTGCTCCATCAGCACAAGCTAACAAAATGACAACCGTGTGGCCATATTTTTTCAAGCATAACACCTGGACAAAAAGGAACAAGCAATGAAGTGATGTTTCATTCATTTATTTTTGTCTATTGGCTTGTTTCTGTTCAGGGTGATGAAGATCTGGAGCGTTTCCCATTATAAGGTACACAGATGATAGGGAACCAAAAGTCTGATTTAGATGCCGGTCTACTGCAGCGCTAACACAAAGACAGATTCCAACTCACACCTATGGGATGGTTATAATCGCTAATCCACAAGATGTGTGCTTCATTCATCAGAAACACAAAGGAAATCTACATGAATACACAGATTACATGCAGAGTGCACACAGTAAGAATCAATGCCAACTAACATCAATGCAATTAAATTCATTGCCTAATTTTCTTTTTAACATTCAGAATAGAAATTGGACACATCTAAAAACCCCTGTACTTTGATCAAAAATTATGCGTCAGGTCAGTAATTTGCAAGACAAAGAACAATCTTTATTTGGTTTCACATGAATTTGAGATAGCATTAAACTTTTATGCCATTAAATATTTGTGGCTAAATATAAAAATATATTCAACCTTCAAGAAAAAAAAAAAAATCAGATATGTCAAAACTGAAAAAATGTTGAAAATCCCAGCTAATCCACATTGTCAGTAGTAGGTCAATGTGATCCGATCAGATTTGACTGACAGATGTCTACCTGAATTCATGATAACTTGTAAACAACCCAGCAACCACAATAATCAATAAATAATAAATAATAATCATTGTGGAAATATGTGGTTTTCAGGGTCAAAATCCAGTTAAGTATGCTTCTGGCCATGAAGAAATAATATAAACATAGAGAAGCAGGAAACCCAGGAGATTCCCTGAAAATGTTTTCCAGATTACTTATTCCAGATCCTGTTAATTAGAGGGCACCAACCTACTTGTTTATGCAGTATTTTAAAAAGTCATCATACTGTTAGATATGAATATGAGGGAAAATAGTTTCATCTGATTAGCAATGCACAATTAGCAGTTGGCAGTTCTGTGTCCTTGGAATGACAGCTTTTATTTTACATATTATATTGTTCTTTATTTCTTCTATAATGCAGTTTAGGTCTCATACATATTCTCAGTGAGTCTCAAATATAGTCACCTGGGGGGGTTATTCTAAATAGTTTCTAAAGCAAACTTATTAGACAAAATCCTTTATGAGGGAAGTCAAAAATATTTTGGTGTTTCTCATTATTAGCAACATAAAAGGTTAGGAAACACAGGGAAATGACATGCCAAAAAAAAGAAAAGAAAAAGCACACACTCTTATCTCACAGTCACTCACTTCGTCTAATTAAGAGAGCTCATGGCAGTGCTCAAGCCGCCAGTGCTACAAATGGGTTCCCAGGTTCCCCCGGGGTGTGGAGAGAAGAGCAGCACCAGAATAAAAATAAACACGACAACTGCAGCATGATAATGCCTTCACTGAAGATGCTACAGGGGGCTCCCCGAGTGCAGGGGTTCAGCATTGACATCAAAGAAGAGAAGAGTGGCCTGTGTGTGTGTGTGTGTGTGTGTGTGAGAGAGAGAGAGAGAGAGAGAGAGAGAGAGAGAGTGCATATGTGGGTCTTATGAGTACATTTAGTGTTACTGACTGGTACTACTGCTTCTTTCTTCATAAGCGTCTGGTTGGATGATTGGGAATAGACCAAGATACAGTAAGTTTGGCAGCAGAGTCTGACGTGTATTGTAACTATTAGACAGACATAACATAAGCCATATAAGCCATATTACTATCTGCCTGGTGTTTCACTTTAGGACACATGAGAGGCCTAAAAGTGTTGGCTGCGTCACCAAGTGGACTGGGCATCAGGGTACCTAACTACTGAATGAACAGAAGGAAATGAAATAAAAGCCAGTATATGGTTAATTTTCTTGCCATTTCTCACTATCTCACCCACACTAGCGAAGAACTCTCTTAATGCATTTGCAAACTGTCCAGCAGCTGTAGCTTCATGATAGCTTTGAGGGCCCAAACAGCTTAGTTTTCCTGCTCACATTCCATATGTTTGATGCAGGAAAAGAAGAGAGCACCCAACTGGTAAGTCAGATGTCATCTTTGAAATTATACATAAATGGCATTGCAGATGATTGAGTGACACGGAGAGGAGAGGAGAGGAAAGGAAGAGGTAGAGGACAGGAGACTGAAAATATGGATTGATAAAGAGCAGAAGGATGAGAGTGTGTTCCCTCCCTTGGTGTCTCTTAGCATCTCTGCCCTGGAGCGACAGAAAGGAAGAGGCAGAGACAAAAGAGAGAGAAAAAAAGGAGAGAAGGAACGTGCTGAGATTCATCATCATCAGCCAAGGAGAAACACATGAGGAGAGACACATTTTACATGGAAAAGCCATTTCCACCATGTTGAGGAGATTAGCAGCCATTCCTGATCCTCCAAACCATCCTCCCTCGATCTTTACCCCTCTTTTTTTCGTCATCTTAGCCCAAGGTTTGCCAAAATAAAGACGAGAGGTAGATCTTTGTCCACTAGGTTAGTGCTGACCTTCCTCCCTCACATCCCAATGTTCACACATAAAACAGACACACAAACTAAGGAGGTGGCTGAAGATTGACAACTTGACACATCCTGCTTTCTAAGTGCCAAGGATGCAACATATTTTGACAGCATATGGGAGACAGCAAAGGAATTGCCTTAATAGCCCAGGGACTGCTGGGGTTTCAAAAGCTTGACCAAAAGCTCTGTCACATGTTGTGGTGTTCAACATGTCCTGCCTGGTCTGAGGCTCTTATTTCAGCTGATGAGAACAACGATCCAGTCCACCTCTCCTACTGAGCTGTGGCATGTTGAGTGGCTATGGGGTCTGTCTGTCTGTCTGTCTGTCTGTCTGTCTGACAGGCATCGTCTCTTCTAAGTATTGCACTGATTGACGCTATAAACATCTTTATGGTTATGTTTGTATTTCCAAAGGTTTGCATTTCTGTAGAGAATTTAGTGATATTTTTAGTTGTACACCAACCCCTATGTGCTGTACGGACTGGGGGCAGAACAAGCCTTGTCAAATCGACAAATTAAGGGGCTTTTCTGCCCCCTAGTGACATATGCAATAGGGCATTTTCAGCACCAGGGACAGTTTCCCGCGGCTTCACTTGTACCGACTGCTCACCCACAGGAATGTCATATCAGTCTGCACATTCACACAAAAATAGAATAAATGGTAAAATGAGATTACTTCCTAGACATTGACACCGAAAAATACTGATAAACAACCATTACTGTTCAATTAATCCTCCATCCAAATTGATAATATAATGCATGCACCAACAACACCAACAAGCGCAATGGAGTAATAATTATGCATGGGTTTTAACCTTTTTTTTTTTTTTTGCACTGCAGGCAGGTGATTATCCAAAATCCAAAGGAATGCGTGCAGAACAGAGTATATCTTCCTATGAGACACAAAGATATTACTAACAAAACGACAAAGAGGCACAAACTGAGCTCTTACCCCTTTCCAAATTGGAATTCCTGCAAACTTCAAGTTCTGCCATTTAGGACTAGAGTTGTTTGCCTCACAATATCCCTCCATGCGCTTTGGAAAGCATTCTTATTGCCTTGTTGCAGCGGTTTATATAGTGCCATATGAAAATGCTGAATTAGTCCGTTTCTTCATAACGTGTCTACAAGAAGCGCGCCATGTTGATGAAGTGCCACTTTTTGCTCCAAATAAATGAGACTCTGAATAAACTGTTCTTCGGGCACCTGCCTTCCTGTGCGGTCTGAAGAACGAATTCACAGTCCATCAAACCTCTCGCATCCACAGCCTCTGCGCGCACATCCTCTCTCCTCAGACGCAGAACAGGGGCAAAATGATAAGCCGATTTTTCACGCGCTCGATGGATCGACGGAGAGTGCTTGTTAATAAGCAAGAGCTTAACACTGCCGTGGAAAGAGCGAGAGTGAATGATAGCGCACACAGCATTGGCTTAACCACCAGAGTTGGCCCTTTGGACATTCCATCAGCTTTTCCGCCTGTTTGGCTCAGTTGTTTGGCGACAGCGCAGCTCCGTTTGAATTCCCCACCAAAATGAACTCTTGTCACATCCGCTTGTTTGTTTGTTTGTTTTTTACCACGAGATATCCCTCGGGTTAGCTTTGAGAAAAAAGTACCCAATGCGCAAAGATGCCAATGCTATGACCCACTTTAGGCTCCCTCCCTCTCTCTCTCTCTCTCTGTGTGTGTGTGTGTCTCAGTTTAGGTATGAATGATTCCTCTGAGACACAGCAGGAAACGTGTAATAAAAATGCAGTGTACATAAGATGTGCTCTGTGAGTGCCAAATGGGAAATGAAAGACACCAAAAAGAGCAGGTTATGTCTAAATATTCATAATAAATATTCATTTTTATTGTGTGTGTGTGTGTGTGTGTGTAGGGTGTCCTGCCTGCAGTGTATCATCCTCATTTCCCTAATGAAACTTTGGTCAATCTAGGACTCACAGATTAGTCTTGTTCATTGGCCCACATTAAGGCCATTTCATTTAGGATTTCAGGAGACAATTACGGAGTGACTAAGTACACTCACACATGCACAGTTGAGTTAAAACACTGAGAGAAGGAGGTCACCAAATCGATTAGTGCTGTCCAGAGGAACAGAAAGACATCATGTCTGGACACCACTTTAAGTCTTCACTCACAGGTGCGTGTGTGTGAGTGTGTTTTCAGCAAGCTCTCTCTTTTATCAAGTACCTGTGGCTTTACAGGAATTGCTCGGGTTTGATTTAAGTGTAAACTGTCTTTTTCACACCTGCCTGATCACAGAGAGTCACCAACCCTCCTCCAAGCATCCCCCACCGCTGATTTATGTACCATGGTCAAACAGAAACCATCACCCACTCTGTCACTCACAAAAGACTGGAAGCAACTAAGAAGACAAGAAAGAGGCAGAGCGGGGGAAAGTCATGTGGAAAATAAACGGTAAAAGCTAAACGAGGCATATGTTTTCAGAAATGTTTACCCCTGAAATGAAAGGACTGAGTAACATGACTGAATGCAGACTGACACTGGCCAACAGGGGCTTTGTGACAATGCAAGTTAAAAAGAAACATACATGTTATTTTTATCTTTAAAAACCTTTGTTCTTTGTTCTCCTTAGGGCAAAAGATTAAAAGGAAATGGCAGAAACAATTTTTTTGTGGAGTTATTTTGTTTTCAATTTTTATTTTAATGACTTTAACTCAAAGGATAGGGAATATGCAGAGTCTGTAATGAGTCTATTTGCCCATTTTTCCATAGCACTTTTTTTTTTTACAGGTATGGTACTTCAAAATTTTATAATTATTTACAATTTACTACATACTATAATTCTGCTAAAACAGCTTATTATCCAGATTCTTGTATAGACATGACTGAAATTATCATAATGATTAAATGAACCCAAACAGGTGCAACATCTCAGGTTACAGAAACCACTGCAATTTTTCCAACTGCACAAACAGTGAAAGAGTTACAACCATCCAAACTATGTGCAGGGTGTGTCAGCGATGAAACATCAGGTTTTAACCCATAAAGATCCAACCATCCACTATTTACTAAAATCATCTATTGATATAAACTGTTTAATCAATTTTTTTACCCACTAATCCATGTCAATAATTAATTTAAAATAAAGTTGTTCATCTTTTCATGGTCATCAGATATGACCCATTTAGACGTTCAGAGGCTCCAGTTATCATGGAAATACCGTCATCTTCTACTTTAATTCACCAGTAAAACCCATGGAGTTGGATCAATGACAGTGGATGGAAACATTAGGTTTATGTTCAGTTAATGACAGATTGGACTGAAAAAGTCACTTTTTCTTCAGTTTTCTCTGTTATCGATATAATAATCCTTAACACTACACATCTACATGATTACTAAATTAAAATTTGGAAAATACCCCCCAAAAAAACAACAACAAAACACACACACACACACACACACAAAATACAGAAGGTAATATTACAATAGATGGTGATAAACCACCTAAGGGGAGTTAAATATAGAGAAAAAAAATCATTTTAGATCTACCACAAATGTCACCTTATGAGTTAAAGAGTTAATATGTCTCAGATTTTAGAAGACTAGCAGGATGAGTTTAAATAATCCCTATGAGGAAGTTACAAAAGCAGAAAATGTGTGCAAAGCACGGAAATGTAAAAAATATCCTTTTCTTTTCTATGAATGATAGAACAGTTGTATTTAACCTCTGCACAAATCAGGTCACCTACAGCAGACTAACAGAGCAGTCAAGTCCGTTTTCAACCATGGTTCAATGACATATAGAGTTAAAGCGCATTCATTCAGTCGGCAGGGGTGAGACGTGGACGCAGGCTGCATGTTAGTCAAGTAGAGGCTTTAAGTGGTCTGTCTGCTGTGGGTGTGACAGCCACAGAGCCAGACAACACAACAAAGATTTGTCATGGATTTGTCTGGCAGATCTGTCAGCATCACCGCCTAAAACCTCATTAGTCAAGATCAAACTGATACAGATACGCCTGCAGCCTCTGAGCTCTAAGGGGGAAAAGGACGGTGACTTTGCAAATATTATTCGATGTCAGTTCACAGCACATATCAATATAAGAGTTTCCGCTGCACATGCACAATAACAAAAAAAATATGAGTGTAGTGATCTAATATGAGCTACGTTTACAGGTTTGAATGGTGTCTAAGACTGACTTCTGCTGTCCAAGTGAGAAGCAGCGGAACATTACTGGGGATGAGTCTCCCTCTACTGTTTACTTACATGACATACAGTTTGAAAGTATTACAGGAAACATACATGTACAGTATGTTCATTGTATTCAACTGTTTTGTGTGTGTGTGTGTGTGTGTGTGTGTGTGTGTGTGTGTGTGTATGTGTGTTAGACTTTTACCCTGAAAGGTGCTGTTGTTGGTCAGAAAGTGCCGGCGGTACTGTGGTTCTCCTTTCCGATTCACCACCCAGGAACTCATGGTTGGAAAGAGGATGTGGATGACTCTTCAAAGAGAAAAACAAAGAACACACTCTGTTAAGTGTGGACTTTTAAGCACAAAGCATCAACTGTTGAGAAAACTCAGATATAATGTGATTTGAAAGCTGATTTGAAAGCTGATTTTAATAAACACCCATAAGTTATCAAAAAGGTGACATACTTTAGCATCCGCCTCTTTGTCATCCTCCTACAGTATCAGTATCATTGAGACAGTTTGGAGTTGTTACATAATTCCTTCCATCACATTCTCTGATCTTTTGTATTGTAGTTCTCAGGATTTGTCAGGGCCACTTTATGAAGGTTTTGATCTCGTCTCGGTCTTGAGTGCATTTGTACTTGGTCTTGGAAAACGAGGACACAGGTTTACATTTCAAGACTAGTGAAAACCACAACTGTATGGATATCACAGTGCATTCCCTCATGTATCTGTCATTTATTATTGTCACACATAATTGTCATTGCTGTTAATTTTTACTGTATGGCATTAATATTAATCCAGAAAAACCCAGAGCTACTTTTGTGACATCTCCCAAATTAATTTTCTCTCTATTTAAGTTTTGTTGAATGATTTATCACAATTTATTACAATATGATCCTCACTTGTATATATATATATTTCTTCAATGAAAATAATGTATTTTCCTATATTTAATTCACTGTTCATGCAGATGTTCTTTAAAGCTCAGATTAAACTTGAGGGTTCTTATATCAGAAACAGTAAACTAAAGAAAAAGTGGCTTTTTCAGCAAAATCTATCATTAACTGAATATAAACAGTGTTGGAATTGACTTCAATTGATCAAAGTCCATGGGTTTTACTGGTGAACCAATGCCAGAGGTGTCAATCCTATGCTGGTTCAGAGGCCACATATAGACGACTTGAAATGGGTCGGATCATTAAAACAATAACATAATAATATATAAATGATATCAGTTCCACAATTATATGTGTAATTTCTATGTTTTAGTGTGAAAAAAGTAAAACTGTATCATTAAAATGTTTACATCTACAAACTGTCATTTAAAAACATGAACAAAAAGACAGAAAAAAAGTACAATTTTTACAATTTATGCCATTATTTGGCCTCATTTTCACATGTTCATTATGTACAGATCACAGTGGATCAACAAATACACCAAATATTTAATAACAGGTAGAATATTGGTACAATTACGCTTAATTCTCTTGAGACATTTCTGGCTGTTCATATTTGTTCAGATTGTTCACATTTTTTGGAAAAAGGTAAAATGTAAACTTTTTTGTGTAATTTAACTATTTTTTCCACAAAACAGAGAAAAAAACTGGTTTTCATTATTTATAGTTTACTATGATAGTGGTTTATTGGTCTAACCCAACATATTATTTATTTATATTTTAACATCTTTGATTGTTAATATCTTCAGTGTAATTTTTGTATTTCACTAATTCATCCCATGGGCTGCATGTTTGACACCCCTGATTAATGCTGTAGAAGATGACAGTGTTTCCACATTCACTACAGAGTTTCTGAATGTCCAAAATGGGTCATATCTGATCACCATGAAAATATGACACTTCCATTTTACACCAGTTATTTCCATGTATTGATCAGTAGATGGTTTTGGTGGTTTTTATGGGTTAAATCTTTTAAACATTTCTATCTGTCTGTTTGCTGGTAAAGGAAGTCATCAGCCCTCATACCATATAAATCTGTAAATTTAGAAAAAGTTTGCTGCTCGGTCTCATTGCCCGTAAAAGTCTTCATACTCTGGTCTTGGTCATGACCTGGTCTCAGTTTAATGTCCTTGACAACAACACTACTGATGTTCCTTCCTTACCAAATGTTCACAACAATGACCCCCTTTGAATATCTACCTATTTTTCCATTTCTCTCAGCATGTGTTCTCATTTATCTTCCTTGTGTTTCTAGTCATCATTATTCCTGGATTCCCAATTGTCCACTACTTCCTCATGTTCTTGTTTGATTCTTGCCGCCCCTGCAGATAGTTTCTCCACTGCAGTGTTTCTCCACCTGTTGCTTGTCTATCTTCCTGTGATTTATTACTTCCCACTAAAAACACACACCACACACAGGAGACATAGACCCAGATGAGGTTGGGATGGTTATTAGTGTTCGGTGCCGGCTGATATGCTGAGAGGTGACCGTCTGGTTGAACGCATACTGCTCATGGGGCGAGTATGTGTGAGGTGAAAGTGCTTTGTGATGACCCTGTCACCACCTCACTTAAAAAACAGGGGACGGTGTGTCTGTGCTGTTTATGGCAGACCACACGTACTTAGACTCGCTCATAAATCAGGATTAAAGGGAAAGTGTGAGCCTGATTGGAAAAACTGAGATGTGATTATATTTGGTAATTAATTTTATTATTAACTGTGTTGATAATTGGGTTTGTAAAAAAAAAAAAAAAGAAAAAAAAACTCAACATCTGTCCCTTTTACTGTACCTCATAATGAGGCAAGAAATGTTCTGGAAAACAAATTTTTAATCATTAGCAATACAGCTTTTAGGAATAACTGTAACAGCATTATCTAATTATAAAATATGATAATCAGCTACAGTTTCAGATAAAAGTTGCTACTATACAAAATGATGGTGACTGAGAAAATACATCCAAACTATTAATATTTGCAGTAAAATATACCAAAAAAGGCCAAAAACAGGGTCCCTCACTCTAATATTTAGCTTTGACTGCAGCATGCATTCAACATGACATTGTGTTAATACATTTATGGAATGTCATAGCATTTATTTCCTTTATTTTATTTTTCCATTGCATTTATTTCATTTTATTTCAACACATAATGTTGCTAAACCTAGACCTGATCAAACTGAATCAACCCCAGATCATCACCCTGCCCCCACAGGCTTGTACTGTAGGCACTAGGCATGATGGGTAAATCACTTCATCTGCCTCTCTTCTTACCCTCATGTTCCATGGAACAGAGTCTATCTGGACTCATCAGACCACATGATGTTTTTCCATTGCTCAACAATACAATCTTTATGCTCCCTAACAATCTGATGGTTGTTAAAGAAAGGAGAAGCTACTCACTCTATCAGCTATGGTTAAAGAATTTGTTGCAGATCAAACATATTAATCACAATAGTAATTATCTAATGGAAGGATCTTACCTATTTTCTTAGTTGAACTCAGACAGGGAGTTTTTTTTAACAGACAGTATAGAGATGGAGGCAACAAGAACACCCTTCAGTGCAGGACATTCAGGAATAAATTCCAAATAACATGCTCTTTGGATTTTCAGCCTTTTTTTTAAGTTACATTGCTGATATGCAGTAATTAAAAGAGGCACATTATTATTTAACCAGTGATCTATAACTCCATACATTAACCTTCACAATAGTGGCAGTTTGTTACTGTAGAAGTGTGCAAGTCGTGTAAAAGTACTGTGGTTCTCTGATGGCTCAAAAACATGTCCACTTTGTAAGAAATTGGAAAGCAACAAAGAAAACTAGCAAACAACTTATATCAGTAAATAGTCTTATTCAGAATTTAATCCATGCTATTTCATGCTTTGGTTGTGAGCTGAAATCAACTGAAATTTCACATCATCATTCCTGACTATAATAAAACATTTGCAATGTGGGGGTTTTAGAGAAACTGTTGCTTTCATGTTATGAGCACAAAACATAATCTTAGGCTTTATGCCATGATGATTAAACCCTGCATCACCTTGTCCTTGAAACACCTCTTAAAAGCTCTAAATGCATAGCAAACCTTGGCCCCCTGTGGTTCCTGTTTAATTACAGAATAATGCTTCTAAATTGCTGCTTGTTTTCATAGCAAAGTCCAAATTAGAGATGCAGAGGTAGATGACTGGGGACATTGTTTGAGTAGCTTTAATGCAATGCCAGGTATAGCGAGATTATATAAATCTACAATAAACACTAGAGTCACTATGCATGAGGGAGTCACCAAATTGGCCACATAATAACCTGTGTAAACACTGCACAGCAATGAAGCAATCTTAGTGTTTGCACTGTTGGTGTTTTAAGTTTTTACATGTGCACAACTATCCACATTTGTCTATGTACACTATCGTGTTCATGTTGCACAGGTTAGTAAAATGACTCTATTCCTCCTCCCGACCGCATGTAACACAAGTAGGCATCTCATCTGTTGCAGGGCCCAGACCTCAGGGGAAATACAGTGTGTCCTTTTCTGTCTGTTGGCCTATTGGAAAAGAAGTGGCTTAAAAATAAGTGTTTTAAAGCCAGACCACCTGATGAGCCACTCTGTCTGAGTCCCTGAAAGGAAGTAGGTCAAAAATACCCCGGAGTTAAAGTTTCATTGTGGTATGTGTTTGTATTATACTTAGAAGTGATTAGAAAATACTAATTCCGACGGCTGATTTAGTAATACTGTTAAATCTCAAATTATATTTTAACTTCCTTTAACTTGCTATGATTGTGTCTGACACATCCATTGAACAATGACAATTCAGTTTCACTTGTATCATCAATAAAGTAACCTTCTTCAATATTGTGTGATTATTATAGATAGGGATTATCATTTAACCCATGAAGACCCAGTGTTATTTTTGTGGTAGTTCCTAAATGATTTTTTTCCCTCTGTATTTAAAATTTCTAAAGTGATTTGTCACCATTTATTGTCAAATATTCGTCTGTATTTTGCATTTTTCCTTTGAAAATTATGCCTTTTCCAGTATTTAATTTACTGATCATGTATGTGTGCATAAAAGCTCAAATCAAACTTAGGGTTATTGCACTAACAAACAGTGACAACTGCACAAAAGGGACTATTGCAGTAAAATATATCATTAACTGAACATAAAACAAATGTCTCCATCCACTGTCATTGATCCAACTCCATGGGTTTTACTGGTGAATCAGTGTTGTAGAAGATGTCAGTGTTTTCACATTAACTACAGAGCCTCTGAACGTCCAAATGGGTCATATCTGATGATGATGAAAAGATGACAAACTGCATTTCACACCAATTATTTACATGTACTGATAGGATTATTTGATCAACAACTATTAAAACATTTTAGATCAGTAGGTGGTTTTGGTCATGAGTGGCTGTTTGGGTCTTTATGTGTTAAGAGAATTTCAGTTTGCACCATTTCACTTAAGTGCATCTAGACTTAACTCCTGCTCATGCAGTACAGACTCAACGGGGGCAGCATCTTTCACTCCATATTGACATGTGCAAAAGAGTAAATGATTGAACAGAACATTATGATGTATATGACTGTTTTTGCTTTCTGTCAGCCTCTTCCTAGAATGATGTATTAATCAGCTGCGTTTAGAAACTGACATGACATAAAATCTATCTATTTTGAATGATTTATGGGTGCTTCTATGAAACTGGTGCCTAAAAACAGCATGAAGGGGCTAAAAATTAAAACCAGATGTAGAGTAATGTTATGTTATTAGTTTTAAACAAAAATCTGCATATAACACGGTAAAAAGGACAGGAAAATTACACACTACTATTTTTTTAAATGTCTTTTTATTCTCTCACAGGCACATTTTGGGAATCAAACTAATTATGTAAGGCAGAGTGCTTTAGAAAAATGACTGCTGTTGCAAAATCACTTGTGATTTATATGTGTTTAAAAGGTCAGGTTCTGCATGTAACAGGAGTGGACACGATGGCTTACACGATAGTGTCTTTATTTTTGGCACTATATAAGACCATTTCATGCCATGTGTTCCAGATCAAATGCACTGACACCTAAGTAGGTTTTCCTGTCCCAATTGTGGTCCCAGTATTTTACAAAAACAAAAACAAAACAAAAAAACATTAATTTAAGATAGCTCAGAGCAAGAGTATACTTTTTGCAGTCATCTGAGGTCATAATTAGGTACATCCTGAGGGAGAATATGTCTAATTTTTTCTTTTATTATTGGTTCTAAAAAAAAAAAAAAAAAAGGTGGCAAAGTGCCAGATACCAAAATGACCCCAGTTTCATAGAAGCAATCGTGTGTAACATTCCAATTCAACCTGTGTATTTGAGTGAATTCATTTTGGTATTATCTCCATCAGTTGTGTCGCTTTAACTTTAACAGGACAAGTCTTGTAATAAAACCCAACTCGCTGCTCTACAGAGTCAATGAGTAGCTTGTAACTACTTGTTAAGCAGTTATAACACAGATAGCAAACAGTCTTGGTATGCAGAAGGTGAGACACAAATTCAGTCAGTTCCTGTAAACAAATAGGGAAATAAAACAAAGGAAAAGAAATTACATCAAAATTGATTGAATCATTACTTTCACAGTATGTGATGTCTTTAACCAGGCTAGGAGGAAGTGTGTGGTCAGTGCTGTTTCATTGAATGTTTGACCTGATAAGACAGAGACAGAATGAACCATAGGCAGCAGGGTTACCGAGGGGTCAGAGTAGCATTACACGGGGGCAGGATGGGCACTGAGGTTATTTCTGCTCTGCAACAGACGCTGTAGCAACATTATAAAGTCATAAAGAAAACAGCGCAGGCAGAGGAATTTCCCCTGCAGAACTGTTAACCACCCTAAGAGATAGATGTAATGAGGCCAGTGCTGTTTAGGACTGGAAATACCATAGGAAAAAAAAAATCACATTTTCATCGTCAGCACAATTTGCGCATGCGTGATAAATACATTAAAAAACGGCCTCATACACAGTGAATTAAAAGAGATAATCTATTTACATATGTTATGAATTTACTGTCAGCATGGGAACATTTGACCTATCAGATGGAACTATGGAAACACTGGACTATGCATGGACAATATTTTGGCAAAATCTACCCACTAGTTATGTCAGATTCAGTTTTAATATTCAGTTTTCAATATAAAGAAAAACATTTCAAAAGGAACTAGATTAAGTATAATTTAGCCCCCTTACCGCATCTTTTTCTACTGATCACAAAGTTCCACGTCAGTACCTTAACAACCCTTACATGTGTATGCCAAAATCACTTCTAAACAATCCTGCACAAAACACAAAAAACATTATAAATACCAAAAAATAAACTCTGATTTGGTGAAGGCTACAAAGTCACTCTATTTCCTCTTTTTAACTTTCTTTTTTATCATTGCAATATGTAATAATACATTGCAAATTTTCCACATGCAAGTCTGGTGACCAAATATTTGATCCCAAGATTACTGACTGCGGATATTGCTATTACTATATGTTCAGTGTTAACATAAATTATGTTGTCAGGGAACATGTGTGTGGTGGGGTCATCTTACTTTACTGTGGAGGTGGGGGGGCGGATAAGGTCACAAGTCAACTCTCCAGCTCTATTTCAAATACCGATACTTCCAACTTTCCCTCACATTCTTTTACTCCCCTTCCTTTTATTTATATATTCTGATAAATGCCCCTTTCAATTAAACAGTGCATCGGGAGCTGTTTGAACTAATTTGATAACACAGCTCGTACTGTCTGTAAGTGGATGTGGCATGTAACTAGCCTCTAGCTTAAAAATATCACATGGGACAGCTTGTGCGTGTCATAAAATAATTCCCAGAATGTTGCGGAACAGTTCTTTATTTCACACACATACAGTAAGCTGTGTTCTCACAAAGTATGGTTCATTCAATCCCAAAGTTTTCACCCTCAGTCCTCCTCCTTTCCTTTCCACCAAGAAACTTTTATTATTCATGAGGGATCACAGTACCCACATAGAGTCATGTTTCCACTCCTACAACCCTACACCAGCAAGCTGATACACTGCTCACAATACTTCAGTCACATAATAACAAGGGAGTCACTTTTCAGCTGATGCATGCCTTCACACACACACACACACACACACACACACACTGACTGTACAGCACATGTGGGTGTGTGAGGGAATATCAACCATGCCTTATAGTTGCTCACAAGTGATTGTTTACAGTGACAGCAGGTGAAAGCAAATATCAGCCTCATCTGGAGAAAATCTCAGTGAGCTGTGGCAAATTACATATTAAAAATAACTGACTTTTAAGACCTGAGGCCGGTGTCGCTGTATCCGTTTCATTACGAGTTTTACTAATCTGCGCCTGACAAAGACGCTCCTTGTATTAGATGTTGACAACAGGGTTTGTCAGGCCGGAGCACATATGAGGTTACCTGTTTTTTCGGGGTGCATTTCATTCAGTGTCACAGCAGCCCTCTGTCTCTTTAAATCTCTTTGTCTTTCACACCCAGCAAACTACACAGGACCACTCAATCAAATCAAAAAATCCCTAAGGACCCTGCTCTCAGATGGGGGAGTGCCCCATCTCTTTCTTTCTGGGATGGCTACTGGCTGAGTGTAATAAAGGCCTTTGTTGTGCTGCCCTGCTGCAAATCTCTGCTGTTAGAAGACAATGCCAAGGACCAGTGAAATGTGAAATATATGCAGAAGGAAATATTTTATTATCACAAAGAGATGAATTATTGAAGCCTAAGTGCATGACAAAAATGGATAAGTGGTCAAATCAGTGCTGGCAACGTGTGGTTGACAATATGATGGACAAATGAAAATATATGTAGTCGTACACTTAACAGCTTTTAGAGTTTATCATTTAAAGAGCTTCCATGTGCCAGGACACCGTGGTTTAACAAGTCTACATGTGCTTGGATACTGTATACACTATCCTATCAACAGCACACTTAAAGTGACAGTTAAGTCTTTACTTCAGTCTGAAAAGTACAGTCCTGTTATGAGCATTTTCCCGAGCAGAAAACACCTCATTAGATGCAGTGTCATTCTGTTTTCTGTATCTACTGTCAACAATACATGCATCACACTTAGCATCACAAGATTACTTACTTCTCAGTTTAGTCTGGGAGATCTTTTTGTGATCACACTGTCAGCCTCCTCATAAAGTCTTGTCACTTTCACCAAAACAGTACTCCATCAGCCTCTGTATTTCCATGGCATGAGACACAAATTTCAGTCAGTGATATTCCCAGATAGTGGTTTAGATTCAGAGAGAGTGAGAGTCCCAACTTCACTGGTGTGGGCAAGCACTACATCAAGCTAGGTCCCTTTTCAAATATCTACTACTGCTGTGGGATACAGGGAGCTGGAGAAAACCTGGAGTGGATTCAGAGTGGCCACTTGTATGCAAGTCACAAAAGAAATGCTGGCTTGTTTGTGTTGTGTTTAAAAGAACCAAAATAGCAACTTTAGAGACAAAAGTCAAGAAAAAAAACAAAAACAAAAAAACAAGAAAAATACTTTCCCCACATGCTTTTGTGATGTGCAGTTACTTTATTTTTTTCTTTTAATGTTTAGATTTATTTATTTTTTTACCTTTGACTTAATATTCTTGTCACCCCAAATTATCACCAGACTGTTTCATATGTGTGCAGTGATGAATAATAACTTTCAGATTAAGAGGCTACAAGTAAGAGAATGTCCAGCACTGTTTCAACAAATTGTGATTATTGAATGCACTCCAATCTGCAAATACTTGAAGATCATGACACAGTTCATCAAATTAACAAATAAATAAATAAATAAATAAATAAATAAAGTGGGGTTAAAAGCTTTTTAGTGAGTAAGCTTCAATGCTGTGTAATCCCCCGTATGTGAAACTTCACGCTGATGTCTGCCTCAGCCGTGGTTTCACTCCTACTCCTCCCTGTGTGACAGTTCAAAGTCTGGCAGCAACAGCCATCCGCCTGAAATGCACCTTACAATTTAAACCGACCCACCAATCACAAGCCTCTACAGCCGTAACAGTCGCTAGTAACATTTGCACAACAAAAGAAGAGACTCGCTGATTCATCACCCCCCACCCCCACCCCACCTCTTCATCCACTCCCTTTCCCTTCCAGTGTGACTCCTCCTCTCCTGCCTTTGTGCTCGGACCCAAAATCCCCTTGTGCCCCTCTGACCCCCCTCCCCTCTGCACTAATCTCCTTGTGCCCCGTTGGATTGAGCACTCAGTATTACCTCTCACAGGCTGAGACCCCTGAGACCTTCCTCACCTCGCACCCCAGAGGACTCATCAGAGCCTCAAACAGGCCACCCCAGGCCCACCTCCTCAGCCCTGCTTGGACGGAGCACGGATGACAACCTCAGCCTGCAATAATGTCCTTGCACTGCAATCACATGAGTCTAATCCTGGACTAGCAGGAAATTTGTTCTAGGGTTTACTGATAATGTATCTGATTCTGTCTGCAGCAGATGTTCATGTTCCCTCACTGTAACAAAAGGAACTGATTGGAAATGATGGTATAACATACTTTCCCCTGTTTATAATTTATTTTCAACAATAAAGCCAGTGTTGTGCCGTTTGAAGCAGTACACAGGCTTTGTCTCTCATCCCTTTGCTTTCACTGTTTAAATATCTAATGTTATAGTCACAGTGCAGTTAAAGGACCCTCTTTATAGGCACTTAAAGACCCCCTCACACACTCACTGGATTTTAGGCTCCCATGGGGTTTGAGAGTGGCCAATATAGAGTTCAGCCTTTGGTTTGCTTTGTATTTCACATTTGGTGTTTCTATAGCAACAGTGATCTCATTGAGGGACAACTGGACCCTCCTCTCCCATTCTGAACAACATTAACATACCCCGCCCCCTTCTTGTGTTTAGTGGTGTGTCTGACACACAAACCAGCAGAGAGCAGAGAAAACTGTGGTTTAATGCAGTATGTGAGAGTAAGGATTTTTAATGTTTTCAAAACCCATAAGCCTGGAAAAGACTATGCAAACCACAAACTTTGATAAAAACGAGTGTATGGTTATATTAGGGAAATTAAATTGCATTCAGGGCCTGAAAAACATATTTGTTCAGCATGAATAAATAATGGATGTAAATCAATTTCTGAGGAAAGGATTTTTTTCCCACACAAAATGAGTCAAGACATGAACTGACAAGTCCAACAGAATGTAACTGGATTTGTGTCCACAAATGATGAAGTGCCTTGTCATATTTTGAATATTTCAGAACTCTAAGCCAATAAACTTTGGGCTGGCTCATGTTTAGAATTAATCAGTCACTTAGCGCATCAAGTCCTCTTAAAAAGCCTCCTCATCAGTCTGACTAATGCATTGTCCCTGATGGATTTAGAGACCCTCTCCCATAGGCTGTCCTCCTTCCACAGGCCAACCCCCTTTCTCTTAGCTTTGACCTCTGCTCTGTGGAGACGCCTGTGGAGACGCCAGTAGAGACGAGAGTCAGGCCTGACCCCAGTTATAGGAGCAGTATGAGCCAAACCAAGCCTGAGGATGTCTTCATTTATACAGTAGCTCCACAGCAACCCCTGCTGGACAAAAGAGGGATAACAGGACAACACTTTCTTAGATCAACTCTCATCATTCTGAAATAAAGTATAAGGCATATAAGGAAATTTATTGTTATTGCAATTTCTCTCAACAAAGTTATTTCTGCATTTCCCACTAAAAATGCGTGAGTATGTTACATATATTAAAAGAATAAGTAA
>JAPSES010000144.1:11046289-11071569 GCA_029822895.1 Maxillicosta whitleyi
TATATACATCAGCATGGAGAAAGAACACAGTCATTGCAAATAAACTACACAGACAGATTGACTGATTGATTGATTGATTGATTGATTGATTGTCTGATTGAGTTGATCACTAGGACATTTTACTAAATAACAGGGCCTGCAGAACTTGGTTGGAATTGTTACTAGTAGTTAATATTGTGCTTCTCAATTGAAACTGCTGACTTTGAAGGAGAGAAACAGCAAAACAAAAATATTAAGAGTCACCTAATGTTTAACATTTAATTTGGTGTTCAGTAACAGTTATTTAGTACTTTCATGTTCAGTTCAACATTTATGTAATTCCAAATAAAAGTTAAATGAAGAACACTTCCAACACTGTTGAATTCAGGGAAACCATGATATCATCTGACTAATCTGCTGTGGGCTTTTCCCTCTCATCATTATTATATCAGCTTTTAAAAAGCCACTATCTGTCGACATCTAAAATAAACTATTACTTTTCAGGCATTACCTCCTAATCCCCATTAATCTAGTCATTAGATGACTCACACTGCTTTGGGACACCAAACAATGAAGAATGTCGTCTTGTCGGCTAATCAGTTTTAGCCAAACCGTCTGAGCCGGGAGCAGGTTGTTCTGCAGCCATTCCCTCCCCTCTAGTGTCAGCTCCACCCCTACAAGATGCACCAGCAAAGGAGATGAGCACACACCTGAAAGAAACAAAAGGCATTTTAACATGAGCGAAGAGGTCTAGCAAAGTAAAGGTTAAAGCTGTGTGTCAATTCAGCTATGTGTACATTGATGCTTAATCTGTGTATTAACAAAAGCTTTAACCCATGAAGACCCAAACATCCACTGGTGACCTAAATTATCTTCCAATATATGACATTTAATAACTTCTGATCCAATAATTCTATCAATCTATGTAAATAACTGGTGTAAAATATAGTTCATCAACTTTTCATGGTCATTAGATATAACCCACTTCAGAGGCTCTGGATATAGTATATTCAATTGATATATTTGCCAAAAAAAGGAACTTTTTCTTCATTTTTTTATATTTCTGATATTATGACAATTAATTAATCTGAGATTTTACAAAAATCTACATGATTCAGAAAATTAAATATGGAAAAATACCTGATTTATATTGAAGAAATGCAAAATACAGAGGATAGTATAATAACAAATGGTGATAAATGACTTAAGAAAGATTAAATAGGGAAAAATGAATTAGGCAGCAAAAGTAGCACTCAGTATCGATAGGTTACAATGTATTTGCAACTAAAGCTGTAGCTGGTTTTGGCTACCAATATTAATAGTATAACAGTGTAATGTTAATATAAGCATAACAAAACAAAAAATATCTCTAATCTAACCCTGGACTGAATGCAAACTTCACTGACAGACATTTTCACATATTTACTGTGATAAAAACACATGACTGCAAGAAAAAAAAAAAAAAGAGTTTTTCCTGTTTTGAGGTTTAATAGAGTACTTGAACTATGAACGGCTGGGTCTTTATCTGCAAAACAGCACAAGGCAACAGCTCAGCAATAAGGAAATAGTAACTTTTCTATCTACCAGAAGATTCAAGTAGGAGGTCAAGTAGGAGGACAATGGAATTATGGGAGGCCTTTATACTGAATTTGCTGATAGGGCACTTTTGATCATTGGTTTATTTGATAACATGTACTATAAATTTGATAATAGCCGACTTGGACTGAGAAACAAGCTTACACATGACTTCACTCATGAAAGGATCTCTGTCTGACTTGACAAAATAAATATGTTGCAGAGACATTTGAGGAACAGCAAACTAGAATATGCACCAGCTGCAACAACCACTACTACTGATATTTATAAAGCAGCAGTAAGTTGGATTTGTGTAGGAGCACAAACACATTTTCATTATGGACTATGATGAGCTAATAATGTACTGTCAGACTCCACTTGATAGACCTGTCACCAGTTCTGTATTAAATGCATATCTTCTGCTGTATATAATGTAATGAATGAACTCATCTTTACCGCTGTGTTTTGTAAGTAATGGAGAAATGACAGGCAGATAAATGGGAATGTGCTCCACTTCAAGGCCTTTGTCTGTGATTGAATGAACTTTCCCGCGAAGGCTGATGTTCCTCTCAATGAAACGAGCAGGGATCTCGGATGCTGCTTGAAATTTGGTGATCTGAGAGGGCGAAGATGACACAACTGACTCAAATATTGGCAAATGCATTCATGAAATTCTCTCACTTATACAAAAAATAACAACAACTGGGATGATCATGAAAGAATACATATCCTCCTGTGACTCAGCAATGCATATTTGTCCTCCATAGGGGAAAAAAGTATGAAAATTTTACCTAAAAAATGCTGTCCGTTGCAAAGGTGATTGCACTAAAAAATAATTAATTTATATAATTTTAAGAATGTATCTGAAAAAAAAATGACTCCTCTCAACATGGAGGAGCAGTGGCTCAACTCCGAGTCCCTCCAAACTCCTCACCCTAATCTCTAAGGCTGAGCCCATTCACTCTGCGCAGGAACCTCATTTCAGCCGCTTGTACCCATGACCTCAGTACAGAGGAGCCAGTTGAGGTGGTCCGGGCATCTAGTGAGGATGCCTCCTGGACGCCTCCCTGGGGAGGTGTTTTGAGCACATCCATCCAGAAGGAGACCTTGGGGCCGACCCAGGACATGCTGGAGGGATTATATCTCTGGGCTGGCCTGGGAACATCTTGGCATTCTCCTGGACGAGCTGGTGGAAGTGGCTGAGGAGAGGCCTGTCTGGGCTTCTTTACTGAGGCTGCTGCCGCTCGACCCAGGCCCCAATAAACAGATGAAGATGAGTACAAGTACGAATATCTGAAAAAACTGTTGCATTGTGGGTGAAGTCAAGGGAAGGTTAACATCTGGTCAAAAAAAATTTAATTACAATAATCTACACCAAACTTATATTTTTGGGTGGGTAGTTACTTAAATTTTCAGGAAAATGTATTTTGAAATGAGAAAAATTTTGTGAAAAAACTATTATAGGAATTTTATGAATGTGAATGTTTGGAAAGTGACAAAGTTTTCTGCCACCATTCTGGGTTCATTTCATAAACTCACATAAATAAATTAAATTTACTTCAAATACAATGATATTTGACTATTTTATTATTTATGTCATATTCTAAACACAGTGTTTAATATTAGTAAATACATATATCTAAGCAAAATACATTTGAATGTAATGATAATTTTTTTGTATATTGTAAATGTAAAAAAAAATGTACGATAGTAATAATTGGAATTAAAAAAATGTTTAATTTGATATTTACTTTTGTTGTCCCTCTGTGACATTTTTGGCTTTGTCCATCTGTGACACTGCCATTTGTCAAAACTCTCACTATTTTGGTATGATAAAAAAAAAAAAAGTTTTTTCTCTAACCAATTATTAAGTTGCAAAATAAAGGGTTTAGGGTATACACTGAGTACATTTTACATTGAAAATGTCACAGGAACTTCACTTTGGAGAACTTTGTAATTCTCACAAAAGACAGATATCAGTTTTTGTCCATTCATGACGCTTTAGTTTTTGATATTTTCATTTAAAAATATTTTTAACTAAATTTTGTACCTTTGAGTATATTTAAGATGACATGTAGATATTTCCAATTATGTCTAATATTTTTCTGTAACTTGTCTGGTTCAAAAGTTATGAATAAAAAAAGTAGTGGGCTGTCTATGTGTCACAAACTTGACCTAGTCCTTATGCAGTTTCCAATTAAGACAATTGTTTAAAGCAAAAAAAGCTAAAAAAATTCACTTTCCTGGGTCTCAGGAGGACATGTTTTTCATTTTACTTAGAAATAATTACACACCAAGGAAATAAAAATGGAGATGAATGAATGTATACCCCCATGCCATTGTATGCAGTTCTTTCTTACCAGCTTTATACTCCTGGCTATTAAAATCACACCAGCCACTGCCAGTCCAGTGCTTATATTCTGTGAGACAAGACAACATCACAGGGATTAGTTGTGACAGGGTGACAGTGACACCATGAACTCAGCTCTGCAGGACAATAACATAGAAAAAAAGTGTTTGACAGACACCATAGTAACACAAGGATACAAGGATAAGGTGTTTAAAACCTGTTTGGCAACTGGTGTAACCACTCCATGACAATACCATCAGTGTCTTGGTTTGGGACTAACACTGTATGGCAGGGGTGTCAAAACTCATGTCAGTTCAGAAACCACATTCAGCCCAATTTGAGTGTCTCTGAGGATATTTCAGGTTGTTCATATTTGTTCAGGTTATTCACAGTTTTGTTTTTTGTGTTTTTTTTGCGAAAGGATGGTTTGTAAATGTAAATATTTTCATGTCATTTTACTTTTTACAGTAAAACAAAAAGAAAGAGAGTTCTCAAGAGCAAAAAGTACAATTTGGATAAAGGATGTTAAAATTGCACCTATTTTCTTAGCATTTTCAGTTTTTTCAGTTTGATTTGTCATTATTTACAGGTTATTATGTTAGTATTTTCCCGGTTGGACTTATTTTAGACCCTTAAGTAATACGATTTTGACACCCTTGGTTTTTAAGACATTCAGTATAATGTCTGCATTTCACAAATTCATACCAGGTCTGATAGGATCATTTGGCTGGTCGTTTTAGGTTGTATGTTAGACACCCCTGCTTTATGGTATTGTGGAAATGTATTAAGGGAATTCAATCTTTTATAGAGAAATATAAATGATTGATACATTGTTATAATGATTTAACTGTTCTGGCCTCTCCTTGTTGTAACCACCAAGTGGCTAACGAGCAGCATGAAGTGAGCATGCTGCAGGATCTCCATGTAAAACCGCTCCAAATCGCAGACAGTGCGGACAAAAAAGAGGCTCCTACCCGCACAAGGGTTAAATTATCATCTGCGAACTGAGATAATAAAGACACGACGTTAGGCGACGACTGGCTTCCTTGATGTCTTTGTTGTCTGTCGCCCCTTCCCTTCTCAGTTTCTGTTTCTTTCACAGTCTCCGGCATGTTGTTGACATTCTCGATGCGTCTGTCGCTCCGCCTTTTAGGGGAGGGGTCGGACAAGACTGGGGCTGCGTAAAGTCTCCGCCCTGTGGCTCGGCTTGGATATGGCAGGATGAATTGATAGCACAGAGATGCGTCTAAAATGCATGAAGTTGACATAAAATAATAGCTCGAAAATGCCAACATTAGCATTTTGTACCGTGAATGTCGCAGGTGTTTGGTGCTAAAAGTTCAGTTTTGCATATCAACGCAGACAATGACAAAAGTTATTCATGCACTGTGCAGATGAGATGCACATCATCAAAAAATAATAACCTGTGTGTTTATTTAGGGCTGCCGCTGGGAGTAGTGACTGTTTCTGTCTGCACAAAATGGGATTGTTAGTATAATTTAGCCAACATGCAAAAGTCTTGCCTCCTGAACACTGACATTTCTCATGATCCATAATATGTGCAAAAGGGGTTTAACGCACTGAACCTAATAAGCGCCGACATTTGTTGGAGCAGTCACATGCAGCAGATGTAGCACAGTGAAACATGTTTTGTAACAGACATCATTGAGGATTGACCACTGACTGTATGACAGATGCACTGGAGCTTTCATCTTATAAACTGTGAAGTCATGGAGCTACTTGAGGCCGGATAACGCCCCCATTACCACAAATTGGCCAATAGGAGTTGAGAGGCAGAGTTGTCCTCCTGGCCGCCATTAAAGAATTCAATCCATGAACTGAAATAATGGAAATCTGCAGGACCCATGGATCACTGAGAGAGGAGTAGCCGTTGAGTACTGTCGCTATTTTAGGATTTCATCCGTTTTAAGAGTAGTTTTACTATGTCTGAGCACTGTGATGGTTTTAGTGAAAAGGAGGGCGGTGTAGCAAATTGTTTTATGTAGCTAGCAAGCTAGCGTTGAAGCTCTGGTATGTTAGCTTGTGTGCTAGCAGGCTAGGAGAGATCAGGGGGAGGGGAGAGTTCCTTTGCTTTGAAATTGTTTCAGATCAGCTAGCTGGCATTAGCATTAGCACACCAGGGACACAAGCTTTTGAGGTGAAGTTTTTTAGTTTTCGAGCACTTATTTTTTTATTACTTATATAACTTTTCTGGTGTTTAATTTAAGGTCAGTTTGCCCAGATCATGTTAAAACTGCTTATTTTATGATAAGGATATGTAGCGGCAATCTTGCGGCTAACCAGATCAGACAATACATTTCAAACAGGATTGATGAATCGAATAGCTAGAAGCTTACAGTTGACGCTATTTGGCTGCCTGTTAGCTTAGCTTCTAGGCTAGCAGTAGCTAGCGCCGGTTAGAAGTTGTCTGTTTGACTAGCGGTAGCTAGCTGTAGCTAGCAAGTTGTTCAGTGCTTTAACGGGATAATTGCAACTAAACAGTGCACTACCAGCGAGATAACTGGATCAGTTATTGCCCTCGATGGTGATTGAGACAATGGACTTTAACGTTACAACCACGCAGTAAAAGAATGAGTTCGTGCTTTGTGCCAAACGGGGCCAGTTTGGAGGACTGCCACTCCAACCTCTTCTGCCTGGTAAGTCTCTGCGCTAGCTAGCGTTAGCTCTCATACTGAGAGGCCAGAAAGCCATTTTGGCTAATCAGGCAACAAGCTTTGTAACGTCAGTTGCAGACTGGCGTGAAGGCATTGGGCCTGCAACTTGCAAATCGTGATCTCGCTAACTTTAAAAACACAGACAGCACATACTGCAGCGGAACTATGTTGAAGGCTTGCTCAGTAATACAATTGATCGTGTGTTTACACAGCAGTGGACTTAGAATTAATCAGCTAATATTAGCGTTACATGATGGTAACAGGTCAGGCCAACAACTGAAATAATCAAAACATGTAAAACGCACATTTCTCCAAATTAAAAGGCACTGCAATGTTTAATCGTATTCAGAATAAAATAATAGAAATGCTTTTGCTTTAACTATTACACCAACTAGTCTGATGTTAAACTGGTATATCACTAGTTGTAAATAAGTTAAATTGCCATTTTGGCCTCTGTTGTCACATGCACAAATTATTGCAAAACTTCTCCAGATATTAGGCGTTAGTGTAAAACTCATTTCCCTGGAAGGGATTTTTATGTGTAAGAAATGACAAGTACTCTGCAGCTGAACATTACCGTATATGAAGCAAGACTTTTGTTGAGTTTATTGAGGGATTCAGGAACTGATTAATAATACTGTGCATATGCCCCCAGTGTTCACATTTAAATTCTCTTTTCTTTTCTTTTCTTTTCTCAGGCTGATTTGACTGGAATTAAATGGCGGCGTTTTGTGTGGCAAGGACCCACCTCTTCGCCCATCCTATTCCCTGTGACTGAGGAGGACCCTATCTTGTGTAGCTTCAGCCGCTGCCTAGCGGCAGATGTGCTGAGTGTGTGGAGAAGGCACCACACCCCAGGTCGCAGAGAGCTCTGGCTTTTCTGGTGGGGAGATGACCCCAGTTTTGCCGAACTTATCCATAATGAGCTCTCAAGTAAGTACATGCAGCATTTACACCTTTATTACAATATCACAATTGTTCATGCATTGTTTATCATGCATAGCCATAATTGGCAACAATAGTTGTATATTTGTTGTTAATTTTATTTGCAGTATGTCAGGGAACTAAAGTGCATCTCCAGAAGGTTTTTTTCAGTGCTTTTAAGTCACCATAGACACTACTTCAAGTGTATAATGATTGATGTTACAACTCCACACTTAAGCCAGAGCACTAACAGAAATGAAAACAAGTTTTGTCCATGAGATATATTTTTACATGGTTTGTGTTAAATGAACAACTGTCTATTCTATCTGGTAAAGAGTTCTGCCAGCATTTTAATCATTCAAAATCTCTTTAGAATAAGTTAGAAAAGCCTAAATGATTTGTGACCATTTATGTCAGAAGTCTCTAAAGCCTCATGGAATCTGTTGGCTCTCAGCCACAGAGGTACAGGCTTGTATGGAAGCAGTAGAGCACACTGTTGTGCATCAAAATCACCTGACACAGTCTTGATTTTTGAATGAAGAGTTTGTTCCAGCTATGTCAACAAACAAATACATTTGGAAGACATCTCTCTAGGAGTGCTCATGTTCAGCAACTATTTATTTTCTCGTTTCTTAATACAATACAAATTTCTTATCAAAAAGAGTCTGTTTCATTTCTACAAATGCATTTCTACATCAAGTTATTGCATAATACCCAATGAAATGTAATAAAATTAAAGGGTGTTATTTCCAGACAGTCCTTGTTACAAGTCCATAGAATCAGTGGCTGTTATCTTTAGCAGAAGGGAAAATGATTTCTTTAGAGATATTAGGATTAATGTCTCTACTCTTTTCAGGTGAGGAGGATGGTGAGTGGGAGAGTGGCCTGTCCTATGAGTGCCGGACGCTCCTGTTTAAAGCCATCCACAACCTTCTTGAGCGCTGTCTCATGAATCGGGGCTTTGTTCGCATTGGCAAGTGGTTTGTTAAGCCATACCAGAAGGAGGAGAAAATATTGAATAAAAGGTATGTCCTCCATCCTATTAGCTGAAAGCAAATTGATATGATGTGCCATAAATGTTCATATTAAAAGTTGGACTTGACTCTTAGCCAGGTTATAGTTAGGGTGTGTGCTGTTTAATACTGTTTCTCTAATGTAATGGTACTTGTTGCGTGTCACTTTGAGTGTCACTTCTTATGCATTAATACATTTTATGGATTCAACTTCAACTGTTTCTTACAACTAAGCTGTTAAAGACGCTAAACATAATGTTGCACAATGAAATCCCCCCTCTGAAAGGGAAGTTAGTACATTGCTTGGATTTCCTGAAAGGTTTTAATGTCTTTGAGAAACTCAACCACTTATCAGTTGGTTCACTGATTGCTGGCTGTGTTGTTTGTATTCACCATTGTTATGACAGAGAAGACACAGATTTCAGCTCACATATCCTTCAAAGTCATTTATATTTCACACAATTACGGATAAAGATGGCAGTAGAAAGACATCCCTAAAACTGTACTAGTGCTTAAGTTTATGCTGGAGTTTGGTCCAAACTGGCATCTTATGGAGCTTTGTTATTGCAGTTGTCATTTTAAACAGCTGGATTTGATGCAGTTTTAGAGAACAAGACTGAAGAAAGTGTCCTGAAATGTTAGAGAAGTCTTTGTAGATGAGCACTGGTCATGAGATTACTGCGGTGGATAGTGGAGGAATTTCAATGGACAAAATTTGACATGTTTGAGAAAAGGCCTCAGACTTGGTATGAGACCTCACTGCTGTTAGCTTTAACTGAAACACATTCTTTCAATGGTGATAATATTGTTTGGGAATGGAGCATCATCACTTTATGAGTAAATCATCTAGTGCAGTCAGACACTAGAGTGAAGCAGTGTAGCCCACACACTTTACTGCAGGACTATATATTCCTCTGCCACTGTAGGGTTTTTTTTTCAATGCGAAGTGTCCTACACTCAGAATTATGAGTATTTGCTGATTAAGACCTGAATGTCAGAACTGTAGATCATACTGAAAGTCAGCATTCTTGCAAACAAATCAGATTTTATGATGTAGATTAAAGGGTTAAATAATCCTGTCATTCTCACTTTATGACTGATATTTAATGTTTTTTCACTAGTTTTCACTACAAATAATTTTTGAACTGGTTTACAATGTGAAATGAATGATTTTATTACGAGCTATCATTGTATCATCTCCAATCTGAATTAATAGAGTAGCCCTCCCAGGTTAGTTGTGCACACCTTCACTTCTGTCACTGCAAGGCAAATCTGCTCTGAGTGGAAATGGAAATCTTTGCAGCAACAGCACCTAAACATCTGTCTGTGTATATTTCCTTGCTTCTCATTCATGAGGGCAGTGACATACATTCAGCAGTGCTCTTGCAGCTGAACAAGGGGGCAGGGGAACCCTGTAGTTCCACAACAAGCTAATTTGAGCCTCTGCTCTGTCGCTGTGGTGTTTCAAGCTGACTTGTTTGATGAACGGCTGTTTGGCTCAGGTCCCTCTGCCTTAGCTTTGTCAACAGCTTCAGAGAGTTTTAACAGCACTCAAAGTTTTCTTGTTCAGTTGTTGTACTTCTGTGGGAGACTGAGATGTCTACAAGTGTTTGTTGAGGCAGCAGTGCAACACCTAACAGAAGAGTCTGGCAGCCTTGCTGTCGCCTGCCCTCTCTGGCTGGTAAACAGGGCAGTCTTTGGAAAATGCTGAGTCTGCACTGTGGTTTTACAGCAACCGTGTCAACAAGCACTATTTTAGTGCATTTAGCTCCCTGGTCTTCCAGAAGTAGGAAAATAAAGATGGGTATTGTTTTAACTTTTCAGGGCTATAATAATCTACCATGGCTATTTTTGACTTGCACTGTGTATCTTGCCTCTGCGGTGCAAGAATATTTACAAAACTGTAAAACTGTGGTTAAACTGTAGCTTGTTTATCATGTGCATGATCTGACTGGAGGCAGAATCAGATTTCCTCTTTTTTTTTTCATAAAATTATATGTTTTTCGTTGAAATTAAGACAAAAACTGCACAGTACCAGTCATCTCCATTTCTGAGCATTTTTTTTTGCAAAACCAACACTTGTCACTTGAAAGCATGATTTATATCATGTGCCGAGAAAAATATGCAAGGAATTGTATTCTCTAACATCTCCACCCTTTACATTCCTCTATTCACTTCTTGACTCTGTCTATAACCTTGAGTGATGGAGGATACATTAACAACCTGAATAGCCTGTAGAGTAAGTTAACACGAGCTGCTGTCAAGGAGGAGAACTTTCAATTTAATAACTTATTACTTATTAATGCAGGGCTATATCCACACAAAATATTGCAATCTCACTTTTTTTCCATTTACACAGTGAGCACCTGTCCTGCGCCTTCACCTTTTTCGTGCATGGTGACAGCAATGTGTGCACAAGTGTGGAAATTGCTCAACATCAGCCTCTCCAGCGATTGAGTGAGGAACATCTCAGCCTTGCACAGCAGAGCTCCAGCCCATTACAAGGTAGGAACACACAGCTAATATTGTACTCTGCATACATTTCATATTGTCTGTTCCCACATATTCTTTATTGGACTTTCGAGTGGAATTGCCTTGCATAACTCCTGTGGCTTCCCTCTGTCCTCCAGTCATCCTGAGCCCCTATGGCTTAAATGGGACCCTTACAGGCCAAGCTTTTAAGATGTCAGACCACCCTACTCAAAAGCTCATAGAAGAGTGGAGGCAATTTTATCCAATCAGTCCCAATCCCAAGGACCTCCAGGAAGACAAGATGGAAGATTCAGACTGGGAGGATGACTCCCTAGCAGCTGTTGAGGTTCTTGTTGGTAAGTCGCGATAATGTTTTGTTATTTTCGAAGGGTTTAAGTAGCAGTGTGCGATATGACAATACTAGATCATGAAGGGTTAGAAAGTATCAGCGATCCAACAAAGCAGAGAGATTGTGGAATCATCTATGACAAAGCCTAAACAGTAATGTGCAAAATGTTCAGTCACAGTTCACATGTCGGATGGCAGCATTATGAACCTGTTCAATCACCTGGCAATGTGATATCATGACTTGTGTAAATATACATACCACTTTTAATTGGCACATTATCTTTATGCATTATAAGCTTTCTGTGTTTATGTTCCTGCTGGTATTAGCCCCCTGTCCAATCTGAATAGATGCACACCCAAAGAGTATGCTGAGAGCCAAACTGTATATAACTGTAATATATGCATATTAGTCTCAAAGATCAATGTAAAGAAATGTGATAAAATCGAGATCAGGATTTTATTTTTAAAACATTATGATATGACATTTTTGCCATATTGTCCGTCCTTACGTGTAGGCTATAAAGCTGAAATGTGCAATCAGATTTGGAAACTTTAGGGAGGTGGCGTTGACAAAATCTATCACCAGACTTTTCCTGTTATATGAAGATCATTGCGGCAGCAGCAGAGCCCAATCAGGCTTAGAAAAATTGTTGCCTCCTCCAGCCATCTGTGCCTGTTCAAGTATTCTACAAACAATAATAAAAAAAAATAGTCTGGTAGGTTGGAGCAAATGGTAAAATAAAACTTTTTTCATTTTTGCTGCTGCCAAAATCTTAAGTTAAACAATAACTGTTTTCTATAATACAGTTGTAATTTAAATACATTCTCATATAGTAAAATAAAACTGTGAAATGATTACTTAAGATAAAAATGCTTTGTTTGGTTCCAGCGGGAGTGAGGATGGTTTATCCTTCCTGCCTGGTGCTCCTTCCCCTGTCGGACCTCCCTGCTGTGGTTCCTCAGGGTTCAGCCAACACCTCAGGAAGCCTGTGTGGTGCTCAGCAGGGCCAGGCTGCTCACAGAGACCCCGCCATGTCCTCCGTCACTCTGACACCTCCGACATCACCAGAGGAGGCTCAGACCGGTAACTCTTTCTAGTGCTTTTTCCGGTTACTTAAGTTCAAAACTGGCTACTCTCTGCTTTGAGATGGTGTAATTTTATGGCACTTGTGGCCTTACCTTTATCCATTATCTTTTCCCTCATAGATTATCAGCCTGCCCAGAAGTGGCTAAAGTTGTGCTCTGCATCCGATGGCTATAGCTCAAACAACAGCCTTCACGGAGGTAAAATCCCTCGCAGGCTGGCTAGCCAGATGGTGGAGTCTGCATGGCAGGAGTACAACATAAACCATACAGGGAACAAGTATGTTTGGAGTTTTTGGTTCTTCAAAGATTGCAATGAATAAAACTCACATCAGTGCCTTCATTCTGACTTTTAAAATGTCTGCCTGGTCTTTTTCATAGGAGGAAGTTTACTACCTTAACCAATGGAACCTGTGAAGAGGAGTCAGATAAAACTGGATTTTGGGATTTTGTGGAGTCAACACACAGGCCAAACTGCAATTGCTCAAGGTATACTGAAGAGTTTTCATTCATAAATTGCTCTTAAAAATCCTAATAAAGACCCAATAAAATACCTTTAAATATCATGAGTTTAATATGTTTTTTTTTATGTTTAAAAAGCTGAAACTCTTTATATAAAATCCAAATATTGTTGATTCCTAAAGATTTATTCCTGTTTCCTCTAAATGTTTTATCACTAACTCCTGGTTTTATCATCATATATCTGCTCCTTCCTAAAATGATTGCCTACAAAAATGACTTTTTTGCTTAAATCATCAAATACTCAATTTAAAAATGTTTGCATTTCCTGAAAGACAATTACATGGACAGTTATTTTAGGAAGGTGATAATATGTAAATGTTGCATGTTGTGTAGTGTTAAATATCGCAATAGCCTGTGAAATTTTGGTTCAGCAAATGTTCCTTCTCAGACTAATAAATGTGACAAAATCCTCCAAGTTTTCTACAACAAAATATTCTACACGCCAAAAATGGAAACTTTCCAAGGACCAAATACTGAAAAATAGTCGTATTTGAGGGGAATTGTGGACTTCAGCAATTAAGTCTAAAATGCATGTTGATTTCACTTTTTTTTTTTTTTTTTTAACTCAGACATAAGAATCAAAAACAGCGATCCAGCAGCACCTCAGGACACCCATCTTCATCAGGTCAGCCCGCCCAACCAGCCCCCAAGCACAAGTTGGGTGAGAAGCTGGAGAAGGGTGAGAAGCAGCAGAAGAGGCCGCAGACACCTTTTCATCACCGCAATTCTGTGAGTGAGGAGCAGTCGCTGGAGCCGCAGAGTCAGAGGCTTTGTCTAAGAGCACAGGAGGACGGCTCATATCCCAGCCTGCACCACGTGGACACGGCGCCCTCCAAAGCCCCAACACTGCACACGCATGGCCCCCCTGCGGACCTTGTCGGATCACCACCTCCTCCTCCTCTCAGCCCCCATCCTTGTGACCACATAGAAGGAGATATGACTCCAGGGGGTATGAAGAACTCCTCAACGCCCATTCACCAACCCTTCTACCCCCCTTCAGTAGAGCCGTGTCTGCTGCCTCAGAAGAACTCCTCTGAAGAACCTCAGCTGGAAAACATGTCTATGCCTCTGCAGTTTCCCCCAACATACAATGAGACATTAGAACCTACTGTTTTTGTAGGTTCAGCCATCAATCCCAATGAAGATTCGACCCACAACCCCTGGAAGTATTTCAACCTGCCCAAGAAGAAGGCTTCCCACATCCAGACACCCCAGCTACCTGTGGATAAAATACGGGATGATTCTGGAGGAGGAGGAGCAGAAAATGTAGAGTCTGTCACAGAGTAAGTATTTCAGACTTCATCCTCACCTGCACTTAAGCACATTGTTCATTTTAACCTGTGTGTTCTCACAGTGCATTTCTGACTTGTGTACACTTTATCTCCCAAAGGTTGATGGCTGGAACCACGCAGCGCCTGAAGGTTTCTCAAGAGCTAATTAAGACTTATGCCCAGCGAAGAAACAGCTATCTCGTCTCCGCCGCAGGGGACGGAGACCACAGTGAGGAACCAGACCCTTACGCCTTTGTTGAGGGAGACGATGAGTTTAGCTTTACCGAGAAGAAAGACAAGCCTGGACCTGAAAGAGAGGGCAACAAGAAACACAAGGTCGGTTCCAACAGGGGTCTTTTATGGCAAGAGTGCATTTCTTGTAGTACATTTAAAATGAACACCTTATTTCTGGTGTTAAGGTCACATTTGTTTTGATGAGATAGAAAATGAGTTGTAAAATACTAATTGTTTAACACTACACTTCTTTAGATCTGAATACCCACAAGAACTCTTGCTTTTGAGTTTACTTTATAGGTTTATAACTTCACTAGTATATAAAAGTACCTACTTTTATATACTAGTGAAGTTATAAACCTATACAGTTCCATATAAGACACTCATGTCATTAAGTCATTATTTGTGTTGTCACATGCTCGTTAGTACTCATTTCCTTTAGCAATAGAAAATTGTATATTTTTTTTTAACAATAGGTCTGTGGTTTGTTCTGTTTACCTGTGTATTTGTATGTGGAATGGAACAGAGATATGCCACGTTGCACCTACAGGAAGTTGATTATGCAGTAAAGTGGAAGTGAATGTGAAGTTTCTGCAGTATCGTGTGGTTGGCGTTTCTTAAACATTACCATAATGCTGTTCTTTGATTCTTTTTGATTGTTTTTCTTTTCAAGCAGACTGAAGAAGGAGCTGGTTCTTCAACTGAAGGTGAGAATACCCTCCATTTTGTCTGTGCAGCCTCTCATTTAATTTTTTTAAATTATTTTTTTAACTCAAATGTTAGATTGAAACTGTAAAACTGAAAATTGTGTCTTCTGTCTTAATTTCTATCTGTTTTAGATGGCCAGGGTCCATCAGGCAGCAAACCTTCAGTCTCAACCAGCCTCATCCATGAGAACGACTTGGCTGTGTCCTTCAGTGATCTGGATAAAATCTTCAATTCGGATGAAGATGAATTGGCGGTTAGTGTTTCTTTACATGTATATTGACGGAGTATATTCTGAAGAAGTAATGAAAAGGTTTTAACGATATTCAGTTACATATTGAGTGTTTTCCTTGTTTGCACAGCCTGGAGCAAAAAGAGCTGGTGTTGGTACAGAAGACAAATTTGGCAGTAAAGAACCTAAAGCAGCCACACTGGACCCACTGTCCTGTATAAGTAAGGATATTCATCAACAGTTCATCAATGTGCTTTAGTACATGTTCTTTCTAGAGATATAACAATCTGTCATTCCTTCAGGCTCAGCAGATCTTCACCAGATGTTCCCAACCCCACCCTCCCTCGAGCAGCAGGGTTACTCTCCCATGAACTCCGGGAGCAAGGATAGCCTGGAAGCAGGGCCAGGGCTCACCCTGCTGGATGGTAGTCAGCTCAACAACCACTTCAAGGTGGAGGTGGAAGAGGGTTTCTGCAGTCCAAAGCCATCTGAAATAAAGGTGCGACTCATCACACAACCTAATAAGCATGTAGTGTGGAAGTGTTGCCCGGTTGCTATGTTTTGATTTACTTTAATCTTTGCTCCTAGGACTTCTCCTTCGTATATAAGCCAGAGAACTGTCAGTCATTCATCGGCTGCTCCATGTACGCTCCCCTGAAGACACTACCCAGCCAGTGTCTGATACCCATCAAACTGCCAGAAGACTGTGTGTACACACCCAGTTGGACTCTGGGAAAAATGGATTTGATGCCCTCAAACGTCACTGTCCCCAAAGACGGGTAAAAATGCTAAGTTCACCATAGGTCTCTGTTCTGCACTGCTGTTCTAAGTTAGGCTAGTTTTAGCCAATTTGTTTATTAACTGTAAACATTGAGTCTCATTTTTATGCACACCTATTCTGGAATATTATGTTGTGAATGGAGTTTTGTTTTATTTAGGTCTAACTAGAAGAGTGATCTTAAGAATACTAATCATGGCTAAGTTGAAATGCATTTTTTCTGCTTCTCTCGTTGCAGTGCTGAGCCTGACTACATCCAGACATATACCCCTCAAACTCAGACACCCTTCGTATCGGGAAGTGCACCTCCCAGCAACAGTGGCGCTGGCATCCTGCCATCTCCGGCCACACCACGTTTTTCTGTGCCCACGCCTCGCACACCTCGCACCCCACGGACTCCTCGAGGACCATCGAGTGTCCAGGGCTCCCTCAAGTATGACAACTCTGACCTTTATTCCCCCGCCTCGACACCTTCCACATGTCGGCCCCTCAGCTCAGTGGAACCTGCCACTGTACCCTCCATCCCAGAGGCTCACAGCCTCTATGTCACGCTTATACTCTCTGAGTCAGTCATGAACCTCTTCAAGGACTGTAACTTTGATAGTTGTTGTGTGTGCGTCTGCAACATGAACATCCGTGGAGCAGATGTAGGTGTTTATCTCAAGGACAACGGAGAGGCCCAGTATCCTTGCACTTGCGGCTTCAGTGCTGTCGCCAATCGACGCTTTGGCCAGTCTGCAGGGCTTTTCCTGGAGGATGAGCTGGACGTAGTGGGACGGGGCTCAGACGCCAGCCGGGATACGGAGCGGAGTTTTGAAGAGCTGCGGGCTTCCTCTACACACAAGGCTGGCAGCCTGAAGGAGAAGCCTCCAGATGAGCTTATCTTGTTGCTGCAGGACCAGTGCACCAACCCATTTGCTCCAATGGCTGGTGTGGAGTACCCCAAGCTAAGCTCAGCCCCCAGTTCTTTCCTAAGAGTTGAGGAGAGAGACTGTTATAATGACTGCTACATGGCATTGGAGCATGGCAGGCAGTTCATGGACAATATGTCAGGAGGCAAAGTAGATGAAACACTAGTGAAAAGCACCTGTCTTCATCAGTGGCCAAAATGCAAATGTATGTATCATTTAGTTTTCCTATCTTTTACAACAACCTTCAATCTTCCCTTTTTTGTGTTATATTAACCTCAAATATAGTGAATTTAAGACTTGTTTTTGTTTTTGCTTTCCCCTATGAAGCTGCCGACATGAGCAAGCTATTCTCTCAGGATGTACTGCGGGTGTTATTATCCCTCCAGCCTGTGCTTCAGGACACTATCCAGAAGAAGAGGAGTGTGCGCTCCTGGGGTGTGC
Source organism: Maxillicosta whitleyi (assembly GCA_029822895.1). Lineage (NCBI taxonomy): Eukaryota > Metazoa > Chordata > Actinopteri > Perciformes > Neosebastidae > Maxillicosta > Maxillicosta whitleyi. Next base: position 11,063,803 of record JAPSES010000144.1, read on the forward strand.
AGGGACCACTCACCTGGCAGCAGTTCCACAAAATGGCTGGAAGAGGGTCATATGGTATGTTTAATTAGGGCATGTCTAATCACTGTGATTTCTGGAAGACTAAAATGAAAACATTTTGTAATGGAGGGTAAGAATGTGACGCCAGAGGCAAAAGTCACTTTTGTTACATCAGCTGAATAGGAGGAGGATGTTATTATGTGGAAGTGTTTAGCTTGAACACTCAAAAATCCTTAAAATATTAATTTCACTAAAGTGCTTTACGGCCACTGTTTTATGTACTGGTAAGCCAACAGCTACCGCCAAAATGCAGTGAGCAGAAGTTGCACATAACTCATTACTGTCAGTTTGGACTCAGTCAGTGCAACCTCTTCTGCTGCTGCTTCTCACCTTTTCCAGCTTCTTGCACAACTTGTGCTTGGGGGCTGGCACAAGTTATGTGTTTGTAATGCAGCCAAGAATCAAGGTGTTTGTATGTTTGTGTCTTTGCCTTATGTTGAAATAGGATTTCAAAGTGACTGGTTCTTTGGCAACTTACAAGCATCACTGCCAAGTCCAACTGTTCTTAATTTAAGAAGATAATCCTTTGTTTTACTCCTGAGTTTACAAATATATTTTCAGTATATAGGTTGCACTACATTTACCACAGAGGGGGTTTGTTCCAGTGGTAAAGTGTCATCTCTATATTAGTGGTTATTATAAAACATGATGCCATTATTAAAATCAACCCTCCTTTTCTTACAGGTACCGATGAGTCTCCTGAGCCTCTGCCCATTCCTACCTTTTTGGTTGGTTATGAGTATGATTTTGTGGTGCTGTCTCCTTTTGGGTTGCCCTACTGGGAGAAGCTTCTTCTAGATCCTTTTGGTTCCCAGAGGGACGTAGGATATGTTGTCATCTGCCCAGAAAACGAGGCTCTGCTTCGAGGAGCCAAAACCTTCTTTAAAGATCTGAGTGCTATGTATGAGGTAGGCACCTGGCTGTTAACACATCCTGTCGTGTTCTAACACATCCCAAAAGATGACGTATATTTAAATGATTAACACTGTTTCACTTTTGCTTCATTTACATCCTTCTCACCAGGCATGCCAGCTCGGGCAACACAGGCCCATCTGTAAGAGTCACCCAGAAGGCATTTTGAAGGTCGGTGCTTCAGAAGGCAAGAACATGACAGAGCAGGCACTTAGTGACTGGTTTCTCAAGATGGCCACCAGAGATGGGAACAATCAAGCCTTTAATAAGCTCAAACTCTTTGCTCAAGTGTGCCGCTATGATCTAGGTAACAACACATCTGCCCTCATAATGCTTAATACCCAAAGTTCAAGTTGTTGGTGGCATTACCGAATTATTTACTTTATTTATTTATTTTTCAGCTCCATATCTGTCGGAGCAGCCTTTGGATAGCTCTCTATTGTCCCAACGCAGCCCCACTGTGGCCTCTTCCTCCCAGACCTCCAGCTCTTCCAGCACCTCCTCAGGATCCCAGAGCTCCAACACTACCACCTCCAGCACCAGCTCTGCCCAGCCGGCCCAAGTCAACAGCACCCCTCCCTCTTCCTCCGCAGGCTCCCAAACAACCAGCGGAATGGCTTCATCCAAGCCCAGTTCCTACTCCCCGTTTGGCGCAACAGGCCTACAAAGCGGGACATCACAGAACGGACCCCAGTCAAATGCACAGGGCCCGGGGGCAGAAAATGGACTCTCCAACAACCAGCCTCAAGGAGCTGCTGAGGCACCAGAGAGGTAGGTTACCACTGAACACAGGGTTTCTTTTTACTTTAAGTTTAAGTAGTGTTCAGATTAGATTAATTTATGGATATACTTTGAGTTTGTATGAGGAATACAACCTTACAATACTTACCTGCTTTCAAGAGGAATAGATTAACTGGAAGGTTTGTATTATATGGCTTCATGATACTTGAATCCAGGCTTTGTTTTACATTTTTTATTTATTTTTTTGCATAGCACTATCAACAATCTATTTTGTTTTTCTTGTCTTACTTGTACTTGAGCTGTTGGTCTTAGCATGTACCTGGTTTGAATTCTGCATAACAATGTGTCTTTTCTCACCAGCACAATGGAGAGAGACAAAGTGGGCAAGCCTACTGACGGAGAGTCCCACGGTGTTTCGTACCCACCTGCCATTGTGGTATACATTGTAGACCCCTTTAGCTATGAAGACGCAGATAAAGAGGTCCACTCCAGCACTTACACTCTGGGCCTGCTGCGCTGCTACATGGAGATGCTTCATTTTCTTCCAGCTCACATCAGAAACGCTGTCTCAGTGCAGGTAATGGAACATCTGAGGGTTCCCATGCATTATAGTCTCCCTTACAATTCATCTACCGCTGTGCTTGAGGTGATATTATTACTTCACACTTTGCTCTCCTTGCCAATTTATCTGCAATAGAGCAGGTTACCGGGAAGCACAAATGGAGGTGAGAAGGAGTTGGGGACTCATTAGCAAAGACTAATAGAGGTGTTCACACCTGTGATATAGTGACATGAGATTGCATCAACATGCCAAAGGGAATTTAAAACACTAGAGGTGTGAAGGTGCTAATTGAGTCATTACATGCAATAATGGCAGAACACAGAAATGTTACTATTCCTCCTATTTAATGTATTTTAACAAAATTAGAATATGATAATAAAATAATAAAGCAAAACCCTATACATAGAAACACAATCACATTATGGATATGATGCATTCTTAGATAAGCTTTGATTATTGTTCGTCTAAATATTTGTTCTGGGGCAGTTTTATTGTCTTTTCTGTAAGTTAAAACTTACGGTTAAACCAGAAAGTAACTCTGTAGTCTAGTAGTGGTTAACATTATTTGAACCAGTATGCAAGTACGCGTGTGCGTCGTATATCAAGAGCAGTTTTACTAGGTATTAAATGTCAAGTATGAGGTGTAGCTGAACATTATGGCTGCTGCTGTAAGCTGACCCCCCCCCCCCCACACACACACACACACACACACAGACACACCCCTCAAGCATCAAGCTGTCTTTCAGGAATCAAATTGTACTGTCTAAAAGTCTGTAGGCGTATCACTGCTTTCTTAGCTGTAATTGCATTCATTGTAGCATAAAGCCTTTACCACATCTGGCTTAAGGCCAGAAAACTCGTTTTTTCAAAATTTTACAACTGCAGTCAGTGATGTTATCAGAGTGAGTTAAAGTACCTTTGTTCATTTTGTTTTCGTCACAGATTGTGCCCTGCCAGTACCTGCTACAGCCAGTCCACAGTGGGGAGCGCCACCTCTACAGTCAGCACCTCAAGTCGTTGGCCTTTTCTGTGTTCACTCAGTGCCGAAGGCCTCTGCCCAACTCCACCAACTTCAAGGCTCTGACAGGCTTTGGTCCTGGTCTTGCCATTGACATGGCACTGAAGAACCCAGAGGTAACAGCTGTGATAAAGGGAGTCTGCCAGTGTAGTCTGACACCACGCTGTTGTACCCACCATTTCTCCTCTAAACTAACGGCTTTTTTTCTTTACACAGAGGCCTGAGTGTCTGCGTTTGTACACTCCCCCATTCATTTTGGCTCCAGTCAAAGATAAGCAGACTGAGCTAGGGGAAACATTCGGAGAGGCGTCTCAGAAGTACAACGTCCTGTTTGTCGGTTATTGTCTGTCCCATGACCAGCGCTGGCTGCTGGCCTCCTGTACTGACCAACACGGAGAACTGCTGGAGACCTGCATCATTAGTATTGATGTTCCAAACAGGTGTGTGCAGTTTTTTGAAATGCTTATTGCATTGATTACTATGGTCTGAATAGTGTGTATTGTGCCTATATTCTAATGACATTATGCCTTCACACAGGGCTCGCAGGAAAAAGGGCTCAGCCAGGAGACTGGGTTTGCAGAAGCTGTGGGAGTGGTGTCTGGGTCTTGTGCAGGTGACATCACTGCCATGGAGGGTGGTGATTGGTCGGCTTGGCAGAATGGGTCATGGCGAGCTGCGAGGTAGACATATGACAATGTTTGTAGACCATGTAGGTCTCAGCTTGTCACACAGTACATCAACACACATGAATATTTTTATTTTTCAGACTGGAGTATTCTGCTGAGCAGGAGGAACTTGCAGTCTCTCAGTAAGCGTCTGAAGGAGACATGTAGGATGTGTGGCATCTCTGCTGCTGACACTCCCAGCATCCTTAGCGCCTGTCTGGTTGCCATGGAGCCGCAGGGTTCCTTCGTTGTCATGCCAGGTAAAATGAAAGTCAGAAATAACTGCTTGGTGTTTTTTTTTTCTGTTTTCCAAATATCACAGTCATAACTTTGCTGTCATCTTGTTTCTGTAGACTCAGTGTCAACGGGTTCAGTGTTTGGGCGTAGCACCACGCTCAACATGCAGACATCGCAGCTGAGCACACCTCAGGACACATCTTGCACACACATCCTGGTGTTCCCCACCTCAGCCATGGTGCAGGTCAACACTAACACTTCAGAGCCCATTGACATCAACTTCAACCCTATAAACCCTGGTATGTGTGAAGGCGAAACAGAATCAGGGTTTTGAATCCTGTCAGTTGCTGCTGTACAAACTCTGAATCTGCACATTTTTCTCTACAGACGGGTCTGATGGAATGGGATTCTTCGACCTGTTCGACAATGATATGGTGGATCCAGACCTCATCAATATCCTTCCCAATTCTCCCACCACTTCTCCTGTTCACTCCCCTGGCTCCCACTACCACCAGGGGGGTGATGGAAGCAAGGTCAGTGTCTTATTTTTTATCCTGACTTTAAATAAATTAAATAACTTCAGGTGCATTAAAATGTGATATTACAGACTCCGTTCAAAGGACTAAAGTAGGATTGACATATTGTGATTGAGATTGTGTGCACTGAAATGTGTTTGCAAAATGGTCAAAACCAATACTTTAACAAAAATGGTGGAATGAACCCGCACTCACTACAGTTCATGTCACAATTGAAAAAAAATAAGGACACAGGAACTAGATCACACCTCTTGTATCTTTAATGATTCACGCTTTTAACCAGAAAAAACTAATGTAGAAAGTTAGTCTTGCTCTGTTAATTTGATCGATGGTTTCTTGCAGGGCCAAAGTGCAGATCGTATGGAATCCCACGAAGAGGCCCTGAATATCCTGCAACAGCCAATGGCTCTGGGCTACTTTGTCTCCACAGCCAAGGCTGGACCACTGCCCGACTGGTTCTGGTCAGCCTGCCCACAAGCCAAGAACCAGTGCCCACTCTTCCTCAAGGTAGAGATTTATTTTTTCCTTTTCTGTTTATTGTTGACACGCACGGGCCACTTGGATGAATATTGTAAAATATGTGTATCACACTTAACACCAGCAAGTTGTTAGTTAGCTTTTTGGTGTCACAATAGGAAATTTTGATCAGAGGAGGTTAAGATGTTGATGGGGCATGGACTACAGAAGTTTGTTTGTAAAGGGCTAATCGGTTTCTTTGTGTTTCTAAATTTGTCTTTTCACTTTATACTGTATAAATCAGGGATGTCAAAAAATCTAATTTTCTCTCTTGTTTATTGGGAAAAAAGTAAAATTACATGATGGAAATATTTACATTTACAGAAGATCCTTACATAATTAAATGTGAATAATCTGAACCTCAAATGTCGTAAGAAAAATACGTACAATTTTAACAATGTTATTCCTGTAACTAAAATGTTTTGTGCATTTGTAGATGCACTGATCTGGAAGTAGTGTTAATAACATGAGACATTTCAGGTTGTTTTCATACTGTAATTTTACTTTTTTGGAGTCATTATTTTTAGATTATTATGCCTATTACTTGACAGGGCACACTTGAGATTACATTGAGCTATATGTGGCCCCTGTACTGAAATGAGTTTGACACCTGTGATATAAATATTGACCTTTGGACCGGCTCTGAAAAGTACAAAAATAATGCTGTTAAATGTGATTTTTGCTGATTGAATCCAAGTGTTTAATTTGAGCGTATCACATTTTCTTCCCTCAGGCCTCTCTACACCTACACGTGTCTTCTGTCCAATCTGATGAGCTTCTGCACAGTAAACACTCCCATCCTCTGGACTCAAACCACACCTCTGATGTGCTCAGGTACACTGCTTCCGTAACTGTAAACTACCCGTCTGTCCAAATGAAAAGCGAGTTATTAACTTCCCCATGTCTGCCCTCTTCATGACAGATTCGTTCTAGAGCAATACAACGCCCTCTCCTGGCTGACGTGCGATCCTGCGACCCAGGACCGGCGCTCCTGTCTGCCTGTTCACTTCGTGGTGCTCACCCAGATGTACAACTTCATCATGAACATGCTCTGAACTCTTAACAGGATCAAACTCGCCGGGATGCCAATGGACGGATCATGGATTTCCTGCTAAAAAGGATCCCCCCGACACTCGAAAGACCTCACACTCCCATCAGGGCGAGCATGGAGAAAGCTTCGTCCCTGTCCCTCTTCCTCCCTGGTGTCTCTCACCCAACACTGACTGGAAGTTTCCAATCAATCAATCAGATGCCAAGAATACATTTTAGCATTTTGGATGATCAAGGGACGTTTCATAAAGGAGAATAAATTGTCTTTTTAATGACTGTAGATTGCAATCTATGAAATTTTATCTTATGAAATGCCTGCATATATTATTTATTGTAAGTTTTTAAATGTGGAATTTTTAATGCTTAATATCTTTTATATATTACAAATCCTAGAGGGTGTGTACATCTCACTGTAAAGGAATTGGTTTAAAAAGTGTAATTTTCTCAATTACAACATGGAAAAACCTGTTCAAGTGAATTTGCTGTAGATTGCTTTTAGAATATTATTTTTTCAAAGGGTACAGACCTTTTTATTACCATGCTGTAAAAATGAAGTAAGCTGGCCTGGGCATTTGCGTCCCACCCAATGAGTGGATGAGACTTACCTCTCTCTGCTTTGGCTCCAGAGTCTCTTGCACAGTAACTCAATGAGCTCTGAAGAGGAATTAAAAGGTACATTGTCAGATTATATATTTTATATAACAGATTTAGGTAATTGTGTGTGTATATGTGTACATATAATTGTGTGCCGCTACTGATGGTGCAGCTTCTGTTTTAGGAATAAAGTGCGTCTACCTTAAACTGTCTCTGTTCAGTATTTGTATTTTTTGCATGGTGGTAGATGATAGTGTGTAATTTAATATTAGTCATACTCAGACCTAGGTCAGTATATGAACTCAAACTTACCGTTTGTCATTTCTAAAACTAATTTTCATTAAAGGTTGACCAGTGGTGGATATTTTTTTTGGATGATAAGGAATAACTGATGAATCATCATTTGAAGGACCCTAGATAAACAGAAAATCCAGTCAAAGTAAATGATAAAATCTGGACATAAAAGATTGAAACAAGTGGTGGCCAGTCACAACAAGCTCCACCCCTTACATGTTTTGCATCTTATCTCGGCACGGATCCATCTGATGTTATTGTGTCTATGCATGTGCCAAGTTTGAAGTAAATTGAAACAAAATTGGTGTATTTATAGATGTGAAATTTCACCTGTTTATAAGTAAATAGGAGAAGAAAAAAGATTTTAAAAATTTTAACTTTGACCTACTTTTTCCAAAATGTTATCACATCTATTTTGGGTCACTGGCAGACTATAAACCTAATTTAGTATGAAATCAACCAATGGGTTTGCTGCTACAGACATTTGAAATGCTGCCCATTATAAGTAAATAATAATAATAAAGATTTTAAAAATGCATAAAAAAATTACAACTTTGACCTACTGTTCCCAAAATGTAATCAGAC
>JAPSES010000144.1:11077784-11095855 GCA_029822895.1 Maxillicosta whitleyi
TATATATATATATATATATATATATATATATTCATTTATTTTTTTGGCTAAATCATCTCATGATGCGGGCCACCTCTGGTAAAATTGCCTACATCCTCAGTTAAACAGATCATGCCATTCTACCCCTTTAGTATAATATACACAAGTATCAAATAGTCAAGAAATGGTTCAGTTTTTTTGTGTTTCCTGAAAAATCTGGAAAAAAAAATTACATGGGTTATGTTTAATTTTTTATTTTTTTTTTTATTTTTTTTTTAATATGATGTTCATTCATTAACTGGATTTGACGTGTCACTTTGCAGAAAGAGCATGTAAAATGTAATAGTCTGAACCAAGAAGTAACACCTGAATATCCTGCCACTACTCTACCTGATGTGGTGCTACACAAGAAAGCCTTCACGCACCAAAATTCAGGTGAATTTAAAGCCAATAAAAATTTGAATTTCTTTATAATAAAAGCAGTTTGTGGTAATTAAAGTTGTTCTGTTTCTCTGTTTTAAGACTCTCCGTGCAGACAAGCAGTGCATGGAAGGAACAGGACTGATGTGGGGAAAACACTGGAGAATGTGAAGCAGTTTAAGTATCATCCAGCTCATCTGGACACGTCCTCACCAGCGTCTTTCCTCAGTCGAACTGTCAAGAGGGCGAGATTTAACTGGGACAAAGAGCCTCCGAGAACAGATGAGAAGGAGCACGGACACCAGCAGCTGGACGACTCACCTCCAATAGACAAGAAACTCAGGGAGACTCCTGTCCTGGACGCTGGACGCTGCTGGGACAGGAAACGGCAGGGCGAGTCGAGCAGTTTCAGTAAAGTGAAGAGAATAAAGCAGGAAATCAGCGACGACCGGTCCGAGTCTGCCAGGATCCTCCACACACATCTACCATCACATAATGTACCTGTGCAGCATGTTACCAGTGATGCTTCTGCTTTTTACCCCAAAAGTAGATGTACCACAGTGCAACACCCAACTCCCATGAGGCCTGCGGCTGAAATGTACGCACACCAAACTGCATTATGGGGGATACAGAAGAAAACTGATCTCCCTTCCAGGCAAAACCTTCAAAGAGACTATACACTAAATACATGCAACGCGTTTGGGATACCATGTGTATCCCAGACAGACACTTTAACTAGCATCCCAACACTTCCACTTTATTTCTCTCCTGGTTTCAGGGAACATGAGTGTTCTTATGTCACACAAAGGATGTTTCTACCGTCACATGTTGACAACTCCTACCTCCTCTACTGTCAGCATCCTCTCCCCCATCATGGCTTCTTAACACCTTCCTACTCAGGACCCTGAGTCGACACAGACAATCTGGACAAAAATAGAGCAGCTACTTTCACAACAAACACTGACTTAGACTTTGATTATTATGGCCATAGGTTGTTCTGTTGTGTTTGTAGTGAAATAAAACATCACCCAATATTCTGACAAGGATTCTCTTAGGAGTTGGGACTGTTTTTTTTTTAACTGTTGTACAAGTCATTTGCTAAATTATTATTACCTCCACCAAGGAGGTTGTGTTTTTGCCAGGGTTTGTTAGTTTCTTTGTTAGTTAGCAAGATATCTCAAAAAGTTATGAACAGATTTTAATGACATTTTCAGGAAATGTTCGCTCTGAGACAAGGAACAGCCGATTAAATTTTGGATGTGATCCGGATCATAGTCTGGATTCAGGAATTTTTTAAAGGATTTGTCATTATTATTATTATTGGAGTTATTGTAGTACCAACAAATGTCCACCAGATGGCAGTGGAACTCCTGTTTACTCATATAGTGGCTTTAAATGTATGACCTGAACTGTGCTGCTTGGCGGAGGTTTGCGCTCTCTCACTGCTTTTCTAGTTTCATTATATTATCCTCTTGAGACCCTGGAAGGTAAAAGTTGTCACTTTTTTTGTTTTGTTTTTTTTTTACATTACATCATTGCCTTGATTGATGGATGACGATATTTTTTTATGGAATGTCCTTTACAGTAAACAGCATTTTTTTTTTTTAAGGTGTGAAAATTCTGCTTTAATGAGGAAAAAAAATTGTATTGCTTGGATGCAGAAGTAGACAGAGTTCTTCTAAAATTTGTCAAATAGTATAAATGCTCATCTGTAAAACAAAACTAAAGGGTTCATGCATGTTTTCAAGGTCAAATTCAAGCAATTTAAGGGTGTGTTTTTTTTTTCAGGACAGCACCTTATCGCTGGGGTAAAATACATATTTACAGGAATACATATACATGACTGTTTATCACAATGCACATTTTATTGTTATATCTACAATTATGCTTTGTAACAGCAAAAAACTTATTAATTTAAGAACATGAAGTTTTATCCCCCCCAAAAAAGGGGATCCACTTGGCTTTCTTCAGACACACATTCACACACACACACACAAAAAAAAAAAAAATTACCTGGAGCTGACCCGAGATCACCTAGTAATTCTGTTTTTTTTTTGTTTTTTTTGACAGTTTTATTTTTCAAAATGTATTGCCTCTCTGTAAGTAAGTTTGGCTTGACAAATAACCTGGAAGAGTTAATATTAAAAATAAACCACAGCTACAAACACTGAAATTCAAGCACCTTTCAGACCTTCAAAACACATTGAAATTCAACCATTTTCCATTTCAATTTTCAAGCACCCGTACAAACCCAGTAACTAAGGAGTTTAGTTATGAGAGTCAGTGTCAAATACTTGTGGTTCCACATTTATGAGGTCATCAAATTCACACATTTGGTTTACGTTGTTTTTAACTACAAACACTTAAATCACCAAACAGTTGTACATTTTGATTTAGAATTTAGTTTAGCACACAAAGCCCAGAGTTAAATATAGGTGCACTGACATTTAGTGTATGTTTTACAATATTTTTCTAATTTTGTTCTCTTCTTTGACTTACCTGGTGCTGAGGGTCACCCACTCCCATGAGGCAAAAGGTTGAACAGCTGGGTGGAGAGCAAATTTATGGGATGGTCCCTGGTAAGGACCATACTAAGAGCTTCAAAAAGGAGGGGGGAAACATGGAATTTGTGACTTAATTATTACCTCCGCCAAGGAGGTTATGTTTTTGCCAGTGTTTGTTAGCAAGATAACTAAATGAACTTATGAACGGATTTTAATTAAATTTTCAGGAAATGTTCGCTCTGAGACAAGGAAGAACTGATTAAATTTTGAAGGTGATCCGGATCACAGTGTGGATCCAGGAATTTTTTAATTATTATTATTATTGACTTTGTTGTAGAACTAACGAATGTCCACCAGATAAGTGGAATTCCTGTTTTCTCATATAGTGGCTTTAAATGTGTGACCTGAAAATATTAATTTATATATTTGACAGAATTAAATTAAATTACTTAAAACTGAACAAAACTGATCTGTTTGAACTCATGTTTTCTCTGTAAAATTTAACTGAATAGGAAGGAATCTAATAAAATAGATTAAAAAAACAAACAAATGTGGGATTAATATTGCGGGGTGTCAGTCATAGTATATGGGGGAACTGTGCTGCTTGGCGGAGGTTTGCGCTCTGAGTGCTTTTCTAGTTAAAATAGTATTTGTACTGTTCTCCCCTTTGTGTGTTAAATGTGGTCTGATTAGCCACTATATTACCCTGCCTGGCCTAAACAACAAAAGGTCACATGTTATATTTCACTGCACCACCTTTGGTTCTGCTTACAGGAGATATTCACTGTGACATCTTTTATGCCACATAATGCTTACTAACCTCTCATTCCTTTAATGTCAAAAAGGTTGGACAGTGCCAGCATTGATCAGGCTTGTCAGGGAGAATGAGACATGTTTTTCATACATGGATTAACCTCCATAACGTCCAGACTCTAATTTAGGATGTGATGAAGACTTGATGCAATGCTACAATTCTCCATCATCAAAAAAAAAAAATATGTATGCAACTATGGATGGAAAAAATATTATGAAACTTATTGTGACACTATAAACATTATGTAGCAAAAAAAGATGTCACAGTGAATGTAATCAAAACCGAAGGTGGCACAGTCAAATATTGTATGTGTGACTTTTTTTGTGGCTGGACAGTGTATCTTCCCCTCGTGTGTCATTGTGCAGGTTAATTGAATCAACACTGGAAAAAAAAAAAAGGAGCAATTTCTCTTTGTATCAAAATGTATTTAAAATTTGTAACAACATAAACTAATTTCTGCATTAAAATAATACAAATTAAACAACAATCCAAGGCTATAATAAAAAAGTATTCTCTGACATCCTCTGTTGTGCACCATTATGGAAAAATAAGAGAACAAAACATGTAAGGAACAAGAAACATCAACAACAGATGTATCAAATATTTCCTAGATCCATCTGTCGTAGTCACAGAAACATTAAGTGATAACATGTAAGTGCAAGGCATCACGAAGCTTGAAGTTTTATCTGCAAAGAAATCAACATAGAGACAACAGGTAGAACATTTTAGTTTAAAACGCAACATCTAAAAGCTTTGGCTATAAAAACAGGCCATTCAGTGTCTGCTAACAGCTTCACAGCAAAATATACTGTAAGAAGTAAAATGATTTAACTGCACAACAGTTACAAGATATCCTCATGGATGTTTGGGATTGGACGCGATGGGATGGAGAGAAATCACACCACGTCCATGCCCAGGCCCCGTGCCACCTCTGTGAGGGCCTGGACTGCTCCAGATGTTCCACTGGTGTCACTGTCCTCCTGAGGAAACCCTCCAGGCTCGTCCTCAATGTGAGGAATGGTACTCATGACGCAGTAGACGGGCGAGTCACTGCCTCTGGGACTGGGCTGAGATGAAACGTCCTCACCTCCGGAAAGGTCTGAGGAGTAGGAGGAAGACGAGCTGGACGAAGGTGAGGAGGACCCGGCAGGAGAGCTGCGGTTACTCTCGGGCACGGTCGCAGCCTTCTTGTTTCTGCTGCTGGTTCTCTGACTTTTCCGATGGCCTTGAGGCTTTTTGGCCATGTTCTTCATGATCTCTTTTGTCACTTCTACAGTCTCAAACCGCACCATGTTCACTTTTAGGAAGCCGTCTACATCCTTCTTGTATCTAGGGGGTAACATCAACATACACTGTCAATAAAATTTGATACATAGTAGGCGGATGTAAGAAACTGTTTGACATCTTAAAGGAGTGATTCATTCATTCATTCATTATGCATTTTAAAATTTCCCTGTGTTCTACATAAACTGTACATTCTGTGAATTCTTCATTAATTTAACTCCACATGTCCATCTTCAGCCCTATTTCTGAGTAATGACAGCAGAAAGGTCATTTTGAGCGCTGGCCCTTTAAATGCACATGAGCCACTTCATGCCCCACCCCCTCCAGGTTGTTGGCTGTGCTGTGCTGCTCCGTCCTGTTCAACCAACATTGATCAACATCAACTGAACATTTTAGGTAATCGGCTCGAAGTTTGGACATATTAGTTTTTACTACAACTACTGTTGCTGATAAACAATTATATCGTACTCTGAGAAATGTTCCTTGGAAGTCTTGACCTTATACTATATGCAAATGTCATGATGGAAATAGTTACACAAATTAAGCAGGAATTAAAACAGGTTGTAGAAATCCACTCAATTTTTGCCAAAATGAATATAAAGATACCTTTGCAGCACCTGGAGGGTTCAAATTCAAACTTTATGAACTATTAGGGTCCAAATACACAAATAAATGAAGCAAAGACTAATAAAAGTGGGTTTAGTAAAATATAACCACTTTAATGTCTAAATTTATATACAAGTATATTAAAAAATATATTGTGATTTTTGCTTTCAAGCAGATGCTGCATTAAGTCCAGATTCACATTGACTAAAGCACAACTTTTTTTTTTTTTTTTTACACCTCAAAAAACACCTGAACTGGCATTGAGGAAACACATACACAACCTGCAAATTTGCAACAGAGGACGTTCAGGGTTTAAGCGTTGACACATACCTAAAACGGGAATGTCCCGACGGCCATTTCAGCTCATGTTTCTTGCGCAGATGAAGGGTCAGAGTATAACACCAGGAGAAGACCTTATCACAGATATGGCATTTATATTTGGCCATGCCCCCATCCTGTTAATACAGATTATACAGATTAGTAAAAAGGATTACAAGATATAAGCAACTAATAAAGCACTGTATGTAGAGGAGTAAGTCTAGTCAGTTTTAAAAACACAAACCTCATGCACTCTTTTGAAATGGTGGTTCATAGTTTGGAATGTATGACAGGAATATTCGCAGCCCTGCACCGTGCAATGATACACAGAGCCTTCATTATGGACCTCTGTGTGCTTCTGTAGATCACGCTGGTTTTTAAATCTGTTGAAACAATATTAACGCACATGCCAAATGAGTTTATGACATTTCAATGAGTACAGAAATATAAAAATGTTTGTATTCATAAATAGATGTAAAAAGTTAAGATAGAGAACAAACATTCCCATGAAGACAGAAGGAACATCGCGTTATTAAAAATCTTATGTATCTGTGTCTGTTTTTTCTTTTTGTCACTCCTGTTCTGAAAGATGCTATAAAAATTAAAAGCTTACATCCACTTATTTACAAGTAGATGACAGATGCTTTATAAAATAGTGTTCTTCCTTGAAATAGATTAAACTATCACAACATTTAAAACGCTAGTCACAAGGAAGAACGAACTTTATGAATGGGTTTGAGTATTTCCATACCTTGATTTCTGAAGCTATTGTCAATAGGGTTGAGTATTTTAAGCAAAAATGGTATTCAGCAATATGATAATATATGGTAATTTTGGAAATATTTTATTTTGTCAATTTGGACATAAAACAAAGAAAACAAAAAATATGCGACAATAGCGTTACGGTGAATTTATGCAGTTTCAAACAGTGAATAAGAGCTCATGGATGGGACTAGACAGAGGCTGATACCAGATAGTGATGAAAAGCAGTCAAACAGAAAAAACAATTACATTTTCTAAGCTAATCTTTAAACTGTTACTGTAATGTTCGCTGCTTTACATGAACTTGTCACCCCTGGAAATGGCTATCTTACATTAAAAAAAAAGAAAAAAAATATACACACATACATACATATATATCAATGGAGAAAAAAAAGGGGAGAAAACATTGCCCAGTGCTACTTATGCATTACAGCTCCAGTGTTAGATAGGGTTTTTTTAGCATCACTGGGCAAATGGACATGACTCTGCTGTTCGATTATGTCTCAACTCAGCTTTAAAAAGTAGCTTTATGTTTTCCTAAAAGCATGAAACAATATTAGGTCACCTACATTTATAATTAGTCTTTTGATTTAGACTGGGAGGAGAGTTTCTGCAGGGTATATACAGCAATCTTTGAGTCAAATTTACTACCATTTAATTTTTAACTTTTTTTACTACCTTCAGATGGTTTTTACAACCACCATGACATCAAGTTGCACCAAGTATCAATCAGAAAGATTTTGTGACATGAACGTACATTTTGTCACCCAACACTTACTTACATCATTACCAGACTCTGTTGCATATTTCGCAACAGCGGGCATTAGTTACAGTTACTGTACCGGCCTAGCTACAGTTAGCTAGTTAGCTAACAGTTAGCTACAGTTAGCTAGACCGGACGATTTCAGATTCTATCAACCAATGAACACAATGCATTGATATGACGTCAATATCAAGTTCATATCACACATTCGTTTTTGAAGTAGCAGTGAAAGCAAGATAGGATTTATTTATTTTATTTAGCCTATTTCATCAAAATGAAACCACTCATTGCCCATAAGAAAAATTAATACCTATTTTAAAAACTTAAAACCTTTTAACTGAATTTATCACTTTTTAAGGCCATTAAATTTTGCATTTTTGATTTATCACTATTTAATACTTTTTAAATCCCCACAGACACCCTGTTCTGACTTTCACCTCTGATTTCTACCACTTTAACTAAATATGTTGAATTCAATCAGTGATCCCAGTCTTGGATCATATATGGAACCTGTCCTTGTGTGTGCTGCCTCAAATGATAAGCAAAACTACTGGGAGTTGCCCAGAACCTTAATCCTATGTTTCAACCGTGTACCTTTTATCACAAAAGTCACATGGGAAGGGCCGCTCATCACAGTGACGGAATCTGATATGGATCTTCAGAGCAGCCAAAGTGGTGCAGGTCATGTCACAGAACGGACACTTGACCTGATTCACTGGAAGTGGAAGAGAGACGATCAACTCATCCTTACTGACCTTAGATATGACCAGTGTCATTTTCTTTGACAATCCAAATATTTACCGTGTTGACGGACATGATCCCTTAAAAGCCTCTCATTGGAAAAAGCTTTCCCACAATGTTCACAAACCAATGATTCTGTTAGAATGAGAAAGACATCAGCACTCTGTAATGCAAAGAGCATTCTGTCATCAAAACGTTACACAGTGGATTGCTCACCCATTGGCTCAGCCTGTCTGTGGAGGTGGTCAAACAGCTTTGTGTTGCTGGAGAACATGCTGCCACATGTAGGACAAGCTACGAGTCTCTCCTGAGTGTGGCTCCGCATGTGCTCTCTCAAACGATACCTGATCTTAAAGAAAGCATCACACCCTGCAACAGAGACAGAGTAACAGAGGTAAAAGTTAGTCAAAGGCTGAACACCATTTGTAAAGGTTTATATAAGTTGACAATAGGATCAGTGTTTTAACCTGTCCAATGGCAAAAAAGTGCTTGCTGTTGTTGTGATAGAGACTGTGGCTCAGCACTTTCAACGTGATTGTCCACATGTCGGTAGAACCACTCAGGATTGTTAAATGTGCTCTGTATAAAAACAGCAGTATGTCAATCAGAAATACACAGACAGACTTAAAGATCCGTCAAGTCTGATTTTAATTAACTTTCACCAAGAACTTCAGTTATAAAGTGACAGGTGATTATACTCACATCACAATGTTCCCACTGGCAAACATATCCTTCTGATCCTTCAGGAACAAGGTTGTTGCTGTGTACACCTTGGTTGCAAGTTGGCAGGTCCGGGCGAGACTTGAGCAGATGTGAGCCAATGAATTTGAGCTTACCATGGTAGTTGTGGAAGTAAGTATGGATCTCCAGCTCCAGGGGACTACCCATTGATACAAATTCACACCCATTCCAGAGGCAAGCGTATTCATCTAATGAAGGATGACAAAAAAGTGAAAATATTACAGGTAATTTAAAGCACTATCCCACAAAATAGTTCAGTTTCATGGTGTTTTTACAGCGTTTTCCCAACTATTATAAGGGTGAGTCCCATTTCAGTGAAATCAATATAGGTAGCAGCATAATTTGTAATTGTCTCTTCCAAGATCTAATGATCACAGCTGCTTTTCATGAGATTTCTTTTGCACTATTAGTCTTTAAGTCTTCTTTGGATGTTGTTTTTTTATGTCTTCTAGCTTTTTCAGAATTGTATGCACATGTATAATAATAATAATAATGATAATAATAATAATAATAATAATAATATGAAGAACAATAACAATTCAGAAAACATAGGGAAAATGCTGTAAAATTCTCAATTTGGGTTTAAGTACAAGCACAGTTTGTAGTTGAATAACATCACCCACAGCACATAGGGCCCCAGTAACCAAGGACAAACCCTACATATGCCATGTAAATGGATGTGCTGTAGCTAAATGCTACTTTATCTACTTGAAACCCTACATGTCATTCATGTCGCTTTACAGCACAGGTGTCAAACATGCAGCCCGGGGGCCAAATCCGGCCCACCAAAGGGTCTAGTCTGGCGCTTAGGATGAATATGTGAAATGCAAAAATAGATATTAAGATATTAACAATCATTTCAGTTCAGGTTCCACATTCAGACTAATGCAATTTCAGGTGGGTCAGATCAGTAAAATATTATCATAATAACCTATAAATACTCACAACTCCAAATTTTTATTTTTGTAAATGTAAATATTTTCACACATTTATACTAAAACAAAGTATAATTTCACAAAAACTGTAAATAATCTGAACAAATATGAAGAACCTGAAATGTCTTCAAAAAATTAAGAACAATTTTAACAATATTCTTCCTGTTACTAAATGTTTTCTGAATTTGTAGATCCATTGTGTCTGTAAGTTATAATGAACATGTGGGAATGATAAACTGAAGCATAATATTGTTAAGATAACACTTAGCCTATTATTCAGTTTGTTCACATTATTCACATGGTTTTAAAGGATAGTTTGTAGATGTAAACATTTTCATTGTTTAATTTTACTTTTTTTCACTCTAAAACAAAGAAAACGTTGGAGTTGACATTATTTATAAATTATTATGTTATTATTTCAGTGGTCCGGCCCACTTCAGACTAAATTTGGTTGAATGTGGCCCCTGAACTAAAATGAGTTTGACACCCCTGCTTTATAGCCTTTACTTAGGCTAATCGTCGTGGTATCACGTGACATACCTGGAAGGCCGTGCCATTTCGAGCTTACAAGTTAACGGTTGCTATCCAACAGAATTTTACTAAGATACAGGAAAGAGCCATATAAGTCAAGATTGAAGAAAAACAATGGATAATGCGGCGGTGAAAGAAAGGGGTCCCTATCGACAGAAGCTCAACATGACTGCTAAGCAAAGGTATTTGGAGAAAATCTGACATATGAATGATATAGATGCTATTATGGTGTCATACTGGTGTTCACCGGGTTTGACTGGTGCAGGGATCTGTATTCTGACACCCTGTACTGACATGAACTTGATTAACTATCTCGTTTTTGGGACAACTTACTACACAATGCAATTATTCAAAAGCCTCAAGTCCCTTGACAAATATGAACAGTTTTACTGTGGCTGGATTCACAAACCCGATGGTGCTGTCATAGGTCAGTCCGTGGATAGTGCACTGTTTACCTGATGCATTCAAGGCGGTATTAATGGTGAAATACTATCAATACTGTTTCATAGTCAATAGACATCGTTTATGTTTTTAATGTTTCCTCTACATTCTTGTTCCACGTATCTGTGAAGTTACTGGGTTTGGATTCTAGTTTAGTGACGGCCTGGTTAGTGTGTGTAAATTCAACTAGACGAAAACCTAAAGTAACCTACGGGGCTCTACCTACATTTGTTATGACAATCACGGGAGTAACGAGAACATGAAGGCATCTTCATAGAACAGATTTTACAGATAATTTACAAAAAAAAATGAACACACTGCTACGGGACTGAAAGCGCCTGTTAGTTCAAAATAATGAAAAAACCGTAAGCAGCCCGTTTTCTCACCTAGCTCCTCCAGGGCGTCACTGTCTCCTAAGTAGTCCTTTAAATGCAGGGACATGTGGTCGCTCAGCTCCTCCATAGTGTGGCCCTTGAAGCCGCATGAAGCCCACTCACACACCACCTCAAAGTTGTCAAATCTTTTAGTTGTCATCATGGTGGCGAACACCGTGTGTGGAGCTAGCACGAAGACCCGACCCCTTAGATAAACAAACAAACAAGGATGCATTTATCATGAGAGCAACACGATCTATGCTAAGCTAGCTTTAAACTCCTGAAGGTAAACTATTGTTTTGGCACAAAACTACTATGACGACATTAACAGATATTAGCGTAGTCAGCGGCAGCTACCTACAAAACATAACAGACTGAATGTATTTTTGTTGAAAAAAATAGTGACAGTCTTTATCCTTCCTTGCTACCCGTCTCTCTCTTCCTTTTAGTGTTATGTTTTGTCCATAGATTAGAGTTTGTTCAAGACTGACGGTGCCGCTTAAACCTGCCACAGGTTCGACCTACTCTGTCGGACTTTTATTAAACAGCGTTTAAAACTACAAATAATTCAACCCAAGAAATGTCTGACATCTTGATGAACACTCTGAAAACACCTACTATTGTCCCTTACAGTGGGAATAAACAAAGTTAGGTGGTGTTTCTTACCTTATAGATGTTATTTCTGTAGTGCCGGGTAGCTCTGTTCCCTCCTCAGTCGAGTCTGACTTTGTTTATTTCCGGTCAAAACCGGAAGTTGCGGATATTCTTTTCTTCTTTCTCTGAATGTTATAGCTATTATCATCCATACCGCCGTCTAGTGGACAGTTAATGCTTAGTCGTGTAACTTGCACAGTCACAATAAGGTCAAGTCTAGGTTCAACAACATTAAACATAAATACCTCAAAACGGTAGGAATAT
The DNA here is from genome assembly GCA_029822895.1 of Maxillicosta whitleyi. Lineage (NCBI taxonomy): Eukaryota > Metazoa > Chordata > Actinopteri > Perciformes > Neosebastidae > Maxillicosta > Maxillicosta whitleyi. The sequence goes on from JAPSES010000144.1 coordinate 11,089,916, forward strand.
ACGTTGCAACATTGCATTTGATTTTTTTTTTTTTTTTTTACTATTTTCTTTTTTTATTATTCCTATTCCCACCCACAACAATGTCCATCCCAATCTACAGACCTCGAGACCACCTCTCTGGTTTGTGCTCAGAGTAGTATCCATATTTACTTCAGATATGTCTTCCACATTCAAGTATATCCTGAGCATCTGCCTTCATTGTATTTCACTCAACACTAACTGATGAAAAACATGTCCATAGGCTTGTCTTCTTAATTTGTTGTCTATTTTGATCTTGTCCTTCCCCCCCAAATTTAATTTAAAACAATTGGTGATCAAAGGGAACCACAGAAAGCAAAGGCCTGATAATAGAATCATAATAACCCCAATAGCAGCTCTAAAACATTATGTTTGAAAAGCCTTAGAAAAGATCAGGGTATATTTTTATTTAATACTGAAAAACAACTGTATCATATATATATATATATATGTGTGTGTGTATGTGTGTGTACATACACACACACACAAACAGCAATTGTTTTACAGTCCATGTAGTTTAACATAGATATAAAAATTTAAAAATGATTACAAATATAAAATCAAATCCATTACCTTGATATTTCATACAGCGATGATGTAAAAGAAAGCTTGAAATCAAAACTTCTAGGTGTCATAAATAGATGATAAAGTGACACAGTGATGTAATGAATGCAAAAACAAAGGTGTCAGGATATTTCTGTATGCACTGAATTATAGAGTCATGAAGATTCTGCACTGTTCATTTATTTTTGCTGTTTACCTGCAATACTCTTAATTAAGTCAAGAATGTTGAAATGTAAAGACTTTGTTAAAGTTACAGACAATATTTCTGACATTTAAGGCAAATAGTGGATTATTCCATCATCACCGAATGCACCATAAGAGTTATGACTTATAGTTCACACTGATTTACTTTTTGTTTCGTTTTTAGTATAACTGCATCGGAGAATAAATCATATTGGAATTAAATCAGTATTTCAATTAGGTGTTAAACTGTCCTTTCCTGCTAATTTTACTGTGCCATATCACACAGATAGAGACATATGAACATCTGCAAAAAGGTTATTTTCAGCCCCTTACATGAGAAGAGACATTTTTAGTGTTACCAGTGTCTAAGCTGCTGATGTATTTATCCTGAATTGCTTTAGGTTTTGGAATACTCAATTCAGTAATTTGTTTGTTTTTTCCTCCATAGTAACAAGGAAATATAGTTAATAGTGTTGTTGTCGAACCATAAACAAAAAGTCCATCAGGTTCATATGTTCAATGATGTGTGCAATATATTTCGACCACAGGAGGTCACTATTTGCCGGCATTTAAAACCACATTTCTACTGTTACATGTTTGAAGTACACGTTAACTATCAATTAACAAATATGTGATCATTACAAAATATGTTTCTGTATGTAACTTTTGCAGTCCCTATAGCTAAATGTATGTGAAAATAGTTTAGGCTCAAAGTTGAGTGGGCTTGATTAACTCATGTTAATAGAGGGGAAAAAAATTAAGTTTAAAAAGTAAAAATGTGAAAATTATTTGCAATAATGTCCTAAATGCGCTGCACGTTTTGGTGGTTAAATCGTTTCAACAACACAATGTATGCAGGAGTAGCAGTGAGCCAAAAAACATACAGAAGTGGAAAAACAAAGGAGTACAGCTAACGAATACAACAGTCATCAAACAAATCCCTAAGTGGGTTTAAACCACAGCAGAAGATCAGTGGCAATGAAAGCCACAGATGTAAACATGACAACATACAGTAGATTTAATACATTGTAAAATATTAAGCTGGTCATGTACATTGTGCCATTGCTGTGTAGCCAGACAAGTCTTTTTGGGAGGAGACAGACCTTAGGCTGCCACAGTGCCATCGCTGATCTGTTATTCAATATTTCATGCTACTCTGCAAATATACAGACCCATAACAACTGAATTATTCATGCAGTTTTATGTCAGGATGACCGATTCACAGGAAAATGACCGCCTGCATCCGAATGCCACTCAGTACATTTACTGAAAAATAATCAAATAATGTTTTCATTTTACAGCAGTCCTTTGTTTTATTTAAAATCAACATTTACTTCCAAGTACAGGCCACTCTGCATGAATGGGGATTGTCTGTAAATTTTAAGTGAGAAGAGCAATAAAGTAATGACGATATTTCTAAAGTATAAGGAAAGCAGGGCCTAACACCATCTGAATGTCCCTATAGTGCCTCATATATTTACTGCAGTCTCTGGGGGCATATTAACATCCCAGAATGCAGTTTTAAAAGGAAGAGTAAATTCATCAACATCAAAACATTGAAGGCACATGACCTTATTATGGTCTACAAAGGGTTCAATGACAAAAATTTTACAGTACATTTTGTTTCTTGCGATTATTTACCATTTAGTGCAATTTCATGCTCTTTTTGTCCTCTTTAAAATCTCTAAACATGAGCAGGCAATGAGTCACAACACCATTCAGTAACATTATTTTAATTCATTCAGAGCAAGCTGAGAATACAAGCATGGTATCACAACATGTCTGCAGCGGTATGACATTGTCATATCATCATTTCACTCTGGTCTGATGCCACACACAGTTCAGACCAGACGGCATTTAAGATGAGAGATATAGCACCAGGGTGTTGGAGTGCTGAGCAGCACTTCTAGTGGTGGTGGGTCAGACGGGATGCTAGCAGGCAGCAGGCTGTAGAGGTCACACAACAAAAACTCCCATCCCTCAGACACACATAGAAGCTGAAACCGGAAGCAGCAGACTCATGGCAGCTCATGTTGACCAGTGTGTTATGCAGTGCAGCCGAGCAGGCCGCTCATGGTAGACAAATGTGTTTACAACTAGAACAGGAAGGCTGTGATGATGAGGATGATAAGGATTTAGTAAAAACACATCATGTCACACTCACAATGTACAGAAGTGATTTGCGTATTTTCAGACAGCAGCATTTTTCAAGAGCTGAACGTCAAGTCCTGGCTCATTCCTTGTCCTTCAACACCTGGAGTAATCAGCCCAATCAAAGTGAAAAATTTTCAGGAAGTTCTGCTTTTTTTTTTTTTTTTAGGTCGGTGTGCATCTGTTATTTATTTATTTTTTTTTAGCACAATTACAGCGTAACAGCTCAAAGGAGGTGGATAGAGTACGCTACCACAAAACAGTGAGTCATCATAAAACTGAAGTGTTCTTATTGAATTAGAGGAGAGGAAAGTAGACAGGGCCTCTTTCCATTTCAATTGCAAGAAATACTGTATAATTGCGGGACCATATTGCTGGTGTGTTTATTCTATAGCTTTAATAGCCTGTACGATGAATTTACTGTGTGTTTTTAGTGAGACCAGAATCTATTACTACACATGCATAATATTTGTAAAGGTCTTGCCCCTATACATTTATCTCTAAATGCTCAATTTACAAGCTAAAATGTGGCTGTGACATATAGTCTGCTAAAATGTTGCTACTCAACCAAAGATGGGCTCTTGCATGCAAGCTGTAGCAATTATATTACACTTCATTTGGTTTCTTAGCAACCAAACTGATGAAACCAGATATCATCCAGAACAATGAAATGAAAACCAGGACCATACAGCGGAGGCACTGTAACTAGGAAACGCAACCTTTAAACGGATTTGTATTTTCACAAAACCTTACATTTGATACAGTCTCAAAAAAAAAAAAGAACATCCCCATGACATTTTCTACAATCATTTTAATACTAATGTCAGGAGACATCCATTGAAACAAAGGTAAAAATGCCCTTTCATACACATTCTGCATGTGTACTGATGGCTCTTCTTAAAGTTTGAGGTCGAACAGAACTCATAGAAATAATGTGCAAATTATGTGCTCAATAATAGAAAGCCATTATGTGCACCACAACACAAGGGATCCCCACACTTTCTTACACACTCGCACACACAGTTTACAGTGAAAGTATTTGCATTATTATAAAAGCTCAACATCGGTGCCCATTCAAAAGTGAACAGTAAATGACAAGGCAGCAAAAACAACAGGTAAGGAAATCAACCAAAGGGAAGAGATTTGCTAATTCACCCAAATGCAAAGACAGTGTAAAGATGTGACTTTTAATGCTTTGCTTCAGCCAGTCTATTGCTTATCTCTTTGCTCTTCTTTGTGACAGCTCCCTCTGGTTTGGGTTCAGCGGCGCCCAAAGACGGTTTCTTCTTGGCTGACAGGGAACTAGCAATCTGCTTCTCTTTTGCCTTTTTCACCATCTTTCCTGTTGTTGTTGTTGGTGTCTTTTTTGGTTTGGTGCGCGACACTGGCTTCTCCACCTGAGAGGAGAGTAGAGGTGCAAATACTGACTTTACACTGTGTCTCAAAAATATACACTTCAACCTAACGTTAAGACAAATAGTTCAACATTTTAGAAAATACCGTTATTACTATTCATGCAAACAGTTAGATGAGAAAGCCCTCTATTAGATACATAAGCCACAGCCAGTAGCTAACAGTTTAGCATCATATAAAGTGAAAAGGATGGCATTGAACATAGCCTCATCCAAAGGGAAAATGCATGTTTTTTTTGTTTTTTTTTATGGGATTATGTGGCTATTTATTGATAAAAATACAATTACCACACAGATATGAGAGCACTACTGATCCACTTATCTAACCATTGCAAGAAAGCATATGTGTATTTTCCAAAATGTTTAAAACCTCTCTTTATGAGACTCTATATCAGCTCATGCAATACGTACCTTCTCAACCCTACTACTTATGATAAGCAAATGACACCGTAGACTGTAGGTGACATTTGCATTATGTGGTTAGTGCAATGAAAACAAAACAAAACAGAACAGCACAAAAGGTGAATTTGTGCCTCTTCCTTTATACAGTGATTCGTGCAGGTTTTTCACCTCTAACAAACTTACATCCTCTATATTAGTATATGAAGTTAGTCTTTTGGTAACATTCCACTCAACAGAACCTTAAGATTATGATTTCCTCAGCTGACTTGTTAGGTGCAGGTTGATGCCCTTATTAATTAAGGAACATACTGTCAGAGCTAAGCACTATAACATTCAAGTTATATAAATGGGTTAATGTAAAAACAGCAAAGAAGCATGCTGAACTTTTGCTGAAAAACAAAGCTTACACCTTGTAAATTGTAAGAGATGATAAATGTTTGCATAATGCTGCTTCTGGAAAAAAAAGAAAAAAGAAGGGCTCTATTTCTGTGACGATGTAAGGAGCAGTAAGTGGGCATGTGGTCATTTTGTTGTCAGTCGGCTACTGTTGTTTTTCATAATGGGACGAGGCAGAATGAGTTGAAGGAGTTGGTGTCAGTATTTATTTACTTAGTCACCAATCATATGTCAGGACAAGTACAGTGTGCAAAACATGCACATGATGTCTAGGGGCTTAGATTCTACATATGTGATTACTGCCTCAAAAAGACTCTCAATGTATTGAGCACTTCATCTGAAACTTCTACCACCCACATTCCAAAAAAAGTTGGGACACCGTGTAAAATGGAAACAAAAATAGAATCCCATTATTTGCACTCCCCTGTGAACCAATAATTTATTCACAACAAACATAGAAAACATATCAAATATAATAAAATGGCGGCAACATTTCTCCAAAAAGTTGGGACACAGCCCTGTTTACCATTGTGTACTTTCAATGAAGATCTGCAAACATTTGGGAGACCAGTTGGTGGAGTTTCAGAAAGGGAATAGTATCCCATTCTTGTTTGTTAAAGGATTCACACTTCTCAAGAGTCTGGGGTGTTCTTTGTCATATTTTTTGTTACCTCCGCCAAGGAGGTTATGTTTTTGCTGGCGTTTGTTTGTTTGTCTGATTGTGTGCAACATAACTCCAAAAGTTATGGATGGATTTTGATGAAATTTTCAGGATTTGTTGGCAATGGCACAAGGAAGAAATGATTATCTTTTG
>JAPSES010000144.1:11095955-11125675 GCA_029822895.1 Maxillicosta whitleyi
CGGGGTGTCAGTCACAATATGTGGGGGAACTGTGCTGTTTGGTGGAGGTTTGCGCTCTCTGAGTGCTTTTCTAGTTTCAAATGTTTCCAACTGCTGAAAGGTTTGGACTGGAGGCAGACTAGTTCAGCACCAGGACTCGTCTACTATGAGGCTGTGCTATTGTAATAGATGCAGTATGCGGTTTAAGGTCATTTTGCTAAAATTTGAAAGTCGTCTGGATGGAAGCACGTCTTGTTCGAAAACCTGCGCGTAACTTTCAACACTGATTGCGCCTTTCCACATGTGCAACCTACCCATTCCATAGGCACTAATGCACTCCCATACCATCAGAGATGCAGGCCTTTGAACTGAGTGCTGATAACGAACCAGATGATCGCTCTCCTCTTTAGTCTGGATGACACAGCGACCATGGTTCCGAACAGGATTTCACACATTGGGATTCGTCTGATCACAAACTGTTTTCCACTTTGCCTCAGTCCACTTTAAATTGAGCACATGTGGCTTCTTCTTTACATAACAGAGCTTTAATCTGCATTTGTGGTCAGTCATTTCTGGAAGTGTTCCTATGATTTCCATCACAGAAATTTTAATGCAGTGCTGCCAGAGGACATCTAGATCACGGACAGTAATACTGACTTTCAGCCTTGTGTCCAGATTCTCAGAATGTTTTGACTATATCAGTCTTTGTAGTTTCCACATTCAGGAATATTATTCTATAATTGTTCCACAATTTGTAAATGCAGGATTTTGCAGTTTGGTGAACCTCTGCCCATATGTACTTCCAAGACACTGCGGTGATGTTTTTATGTTACTGACCTATTGTCAAATAATTTAAATAGCTGGAAAATGTTCCTCATGATGCATATTTTTAGAAACTGTTGTTTTTCCAGCTGTTTGTTGCCACTGTTCCAACTTTCTGGAAATGTGATGCTACCATTCTAAATCACCATTTTTCCTCTATTTTTCTTATGATTGTATATTTCTCAGATGATAATAAACACTTGTGGTTTTTACGTTCTATTGTCAATAAATTATGGGTTTAGGAGGAGTGCAATTGGATTCTATTTTCATTGTATTTTATGTGTGTTCCAACATTTCTTTTGATTCATTATATTTGAATGTCAGGGACTTGAGCTCAAATTTTCTTATATAATTGCGTGTGAGAAATCCAAAAAATTAAAGGGAGTTTTCTACAGACACTGAAATTAGATCTTCACCATGCCCATCACTTGGGTGCAGACATGGAGGAAACCCATTTTGCTCGATGCAATTTGCACCACACCCTTTCACCAAAATAGAGCCCTTAATTGTATACATCTGTTTAATGTGTTTTTTTATTAACTTGGTAACAAATGCTTCTGTTTGTTACATGTTAACAACATCTAAGTGCCCTTTCTTCCATCCACTAATGAAGCCATCCTCTTGCAGAAACCCACTTTATGATTTATAACTAAAATCTATTACATTAAAAAAAAAAAAAAAAAAAAGTGGTGGGCAGTGCTGGCTGAGAGATGGGAAAAACAGTGAAAATGTGTTTAATACTTTTTGGAGGCTTGCATTTGGCAGCTTGGTGACAAATGTGGATACAGTTGGTACTGGCCAAAGTGCATACTGTGTTGTGTTGTGTTGTGTTGTGTTGTGTGTGTGTGTGTGTGTGTGTGTGTGTATACAGTATGCACGTTTGTGTCTGATCAGTCAGAGGTCAGCCTCCATGCCTTCTAGAAGAAACAGAAAACACACCTGACTACAGCAGGTTAAGAACAGAGCTGTCAGTCTCTGAGAAGTCCTACAAGAATGAGAGAGGGAGTGGCCATATGAACACACCACTGAAGACACTTTAATCTATTGTTAGCATGCATGAAGATACCAACCCAAGCTTTTTTTGAAAGGATTAAGACATAAAGTCAGTGATTAAGATGAAGTACTGAAAAAAATTCAGACTTATGAGTGAAATATGACACATTTCCAGATTATACTTGCTTCACTTAAACTTGTCATTACTAATAATTCTTGCATGTCATTAGTATGCATGAATAATATATCAATCATCATACAGTAGATTATTCAGTATATCGAAATTTCTCAAACAAAAATCTGACATTGTTTTTGCCAATGTATGAGGTCTGAAAAGTAATTACATGCACTTAAGAAACTTGGTTTGATTAAAACATTATGTGTTATACACTATGTTAAACACCAAGTACTAAACTTAAGATATGGCAGGGCTAATAAAGTTTTACATCTGACAATAAATCAGGAACTTCAGTGTACTTAATGTGTGAACGTACCTCAGAATGTATATGGTGTTGCCAGTACATTGAAAGCTTTGCCCTCATTTCAGTAGATCTGTGCATGACCCTGTTCTCACCTTGGTGGGCTCCTTGCTAGGTTCACTGTAAAGGCTGCGTATCCTCCTGCGCTCCTGCAGCTTGTTGTCAGTGGGGTGAGCCTTCACCTGCTCCCCCTTAAATGTGGCACTGTAGCTGGTTTCCAGACTGGTCTCCTCCACAAATGGTTTGTACTGAGAAGGAGCTTTGATGGGCTTCACGGGCTTCACATCCTTGTATGCCTTGAACTCAGTCCTAAGAACAGTGGAGTAAGGCGAACATAAAGGTTTAGAAATAACTGAATGCTATAGATCCATTCAATACTGTTACCAAATATCCTTGGCTGGCATTCTGCTGTAACAGGAGGTCATTTTACTGCATGTCCACTTAGATGCAAACTGACCGGAAAAAGCCATAACACATAATACACAGACTTCTACTGTTCTTGTATTACTTAATGTATTTTATTTTGCATCGCATGATCATGTTCATCCATTCGTTTCTACATGTTGGCTAACTGTTATTTTCAGAGTTCATCTTCAGACCTGATCTTTACATTGAATAACATCTGACATGCAGTAGATAGTCATAAAGACAGACACGAAACAAACTGGCGTAGTCTGTAAAAACCACATGCTTTATGAACACAAGCTGCAGAACTAAGGATGGTTTTATTGTATTAGAGGAGATTAGGAGGGCGTTCAGTTGGAAAATGTATGGCTGAAAGGTTATCTGGTCTATGAAACAGTAACATGCTGATATATTTATATGTCAGTGTTGCTTCCAATTGACTAATCTACCATTTTGTAAACTGTGAGGTGGTGCATTAAGTTTATTATCATTATAAGATTTTATTTTCACTAGCCTAGACCAGCTTCAGATAAAAAGTGTGCCATGCACTACGTTGAGTTTATTAATATTCAGTAGAACCATAATGAAGCCAGACAGTTGTGTTTACTTGCATATATTATACATCCTTAATTCAATTTGAAGGAAGCCTGCATAAAGAAACCATGATAAGACACACAATTCAATTCAGAGCCTTTTACTGGTTTGCTCATTCATGGGCTTCATCATTGATTTGTAGTACTCTTAGGGAGGATAAAGCAGCAAAAATCAATAGTTCAGCCTTTATCTGTGGCAATATCAGTTTGCTTTTGGAAATTACTGGAGGATGTAACAAGAGAACTTGCATCCTTCAGTACAAATAGGCCTGTAGCATAATGACGTGAGGAAAAAAAAAATGCAAGTTAATGATGTGGCATGACCAGGAAGGGCCAGTGTGGGATACTATTAACTAGACTATAAGAAATGTTGTGAAAGAGGGGGGAATTATGCAATACCTATAGCTGTAAGTTGCAAGCAGGAAAGCAAGTGTGTGTGTTTTTTGGATGTAGTTTTTGCTGTCATATGTTTACCTGTAGCTGCTGGAAGTGGACATCACCTCCTTGATCTGTCTGTTGAGTGCGTCCGCCGCTGCTCTGCCTTTCCTCTGCTCTGCGCTCACATCTCCGGCCGCCTGCCCCTCCGTCTTATCACCCGCTTTCCTCTCCATCGACTTTTCCCTCTTTGGGGCTTTCTTCACCACCTCCTTCGTCTCTTTCTCCTGTATTTTCTCTTCTATCTCACTCTTCTCCGGGCCACTCTCGGCCTCGGCGGCCACATGCTCCTGCTTGGTGCCTCCTGCGCTCCCGTCTCGGCCGCCAGTGGGGCTCGGTTTGGGGATCCAGGGGTGGTCGTGTTTCTTCGGTATAGGCCAGGCTTTGTAATCCTTCTGATACTGTGTTTCGGTGTCGAACGGGGCTGGGGACCGCTGGTACTCGTTCTTCGGTTTGCAGCTCGGTTCGGGGCGCACTCTCCACGCCTTGAAGTCTTGGCGCATGACGGACGCAGTAGAGCCATCTTTGCCCGCTGCGGCACCCGTCGCGGGCGGTGTCCTTCCAGCCTCCTGCTCGCCGGGATGCGGCTGGGTTTCTATGGCAATGGCACCGGCTCTCTTCTGCTTCGGCTGCGGGTGATGGGGCAGATGTTGCACTTCGGCCACATCCGAGTATTTAGTGAAAACCAAAGGCACCGCGATGTCCGCTTTGTCCAGCTCGCTCCAGAACCGATTGATGCAGCAAGCACGCGTAATGCACGGCCATGCCATGGCAGATAGTAGGGCACTGGTTGGAAAAGATGCACAGAAATAAAACTATGAACAGGGAAAAGCGTAAAAAAAGTCTTACCCACGACTTGAAGATTTGCAAGTGCTCACTCAGCCCCTCACCCTCTAAGGTTTCTGCCTAGTCAGGGTTAGTCCTCTGCTTTATTTTCAGTGGATCTAAGTCTACGCAAAAAACTGGAGCCCACACGACTCCCTCTCTCTCCTCCTGCAGGATGTTTGTTCTTATTCAAGTTTAAATGGACTTAGGGGTTTGCCGTGGAGTGCACATTTCTGTCTGGTTGCGCATCAAAGCGACCCCACCCACATTTGTGTGATGCTTCGAGATGCTTGGGGTCTGCACTATGAGTTTGCACCGTGAACTATCACCTGAGCTCGTCACCGTCTGGCCAGCAAAAGAGGGAGGAGATAGGTTTAACCCCTCTGCTGCTGCCAAGCCATCAAGTACAAAAATAATATATAATTATTTTTATACATACATGTATACACACACTTCATAAAATACTTGTTTCCTGGACTGAAAATAATTCAACAAACTCATACACAGTGAAACAAGGAACTTTATTACATCTTAAAACTACATTTCTGCAAACATTCAACATACTAGCCCCTTAACTTGCCAAAATAGGTCAAAATTAGTTGATGCATGAAATCAGACCATCGTTTCATGGACAGCCCTAATCCTGGTGTAACTGCTCCCTCTTGTGCTCTGCCTGCCTCATAATCAGTAAAAAGTGATCACCGCAGACTGTACATCATGAGGCTTGAATTAAAAGTATTCAAACACTAAGCTTAAACATAATAATGAAGGGATAACAAAAACAAAGGTAGAAATGTCATTACAAATGTCACAGAGAAATATATACAATCTAAACACTGCCTTGAACTTTGCTTTGTTGGTTTTCTTTAGTCCAGATGTAGCTTCTTTCCTGCAAAATTAGCACATTTTAAAAGCACCCTTGGTTTTTACAAGTACTGAATAGAAACGGCATTACATTTTTACATCCAATATTTAATAAGTACAAAAATCAAAGGTATAAATAACCTGAAAACACATATGTGCTACCACTAAATACAAGTCAAAGCCACATTAAAGTTTGATGTGGCCATGTCATTGTTTCACCCCGCCATCCTCCTCTGCCACGTCCTCTGACTCCCCCTCAGCTTCAGGATCATCCTCTGGGTACAGTCGACAGTATTTGTCCACCATGACATCCAAGTCGTGCTTGACGTGAGTATTAACATTAAGCATGGCGAGGCTTTTGTTCCACTGTGTGGGAGACATGCTGTCCAGATAAGCCCGCAGCCGTTCACTTGCTGTGTCAGTGTTACCGTCCTCATACTTCAGTACCGGCAAAGTGGAGAGCACCTTGAGGAAGGAGTTCACATTGGGAAAGAACTTAACATCTGGGAGCTGCAGCGTTTCATGGATGGTCGTGGGCAAACGCACCTCTTTGCCTCTGTGTTTCCATTTGATTCTCCAACAGTGAAGTTCTGCAGGTAGAGTGTCTGGGTTGGGGAGGTCGTTACGGTAAACGTCTGCGTAGTTCTCCTCGGTGGTGTTGAACTTCATTTGGCCCATGATAGCGGGGACCAGTGACAAACATTTCAGAGCTTTGAGGTTGTTTTCAGAGAACATGTCCTCCACTTCTTGCATGATGCTGCAAATCACAGGCACTGTCACATACTCTTTGTAATATGCCTCTGCTTGGATTTCACTTGCCTCAGCTGCACGGTGCTTGCGAAGAAACAGCCTGGGTACCCTTACAGGAATGTCCAAAACAGTGGCTAAATTCACAGCCTCCTCATACCAGAATTCATGGTACACATCGATGTTATCGTTTACCTCATTTAGTGAATGCAGAACAGCAGTTAGGCTGTTGGCAGCACAAAACACATCCAAGGTCTCTCCTTGGAGATTCCTGCCAAAGGCTCTAGTAAATGTGAGGACATTCTTTAAGATGACGACAGTTACAACAACCTCAAAATCCATCAGAATTTCTGTGACTGAATATGCATCTGCAGTGACAGAATCAGCAAACTTACCATCATTATTTTCTGTTATGCTTAACATGCATAGCACAAGGGGTGCCATCATATCTAACAGCAAATCAAACACATTGTGCTGCTCTGTCCAGCGTGGACCACAGGCTTGTCTTAGTGTTGCTGCTTTTTCATCATTTTTCTGGTAGTGAGTATAGATAGCATTCTCAAGTTCATCCTGAGTGAATGGAGTCTTAAAGAAATGACCAATCCTCCTCAGAGTTTCCATGACTATCTGGACATTAGGAAAAGGCAGAGTGTTGGCGAGGTGGATATTGAGTGCAGTAGAGGAGCAAGGCATGTGTAATGCCAGGGGATACTTTTCCATCAGTAAGACAGCCACAGCTTTCATCTTAGTGGTAGAAGTGCCTGTGGCTTTGTGGGCCTGACCACGGCAGTCCTCCATGCTAAGCCCCCAACGGTCGGTCAGCTGTGCCTCCAGCCTCTCTACCAGTGCAGACTCATCACCATCAAATGGGACAAAGTCCAAAAACTCTTCTCGGAGGACATTGTTCTGGTTCACATATCGTAAAAATAGAGGCAGGTGTTTCTCGTTTGTGATTTCAACAAGGTCACCAGTGACGATGGAGAAAAAGCGACTCTCTCTCACCTCCATTAGCATCTCCTCTCTCACTGTGTTCTCACAGATGTCCAGGAGCTGGGTTTGCTGGGTTGCAGAGACATATTCTGTGTTGACAGCTGTGGACTCAAAGCGCTTTCTCAAAGCTTCATCCCCTGCATTCATGCGATAATCAAGAAGGGCATGAAAGTTGTTTTTCTTATGTCCAGCCTTAGTTTCTCTATCAATCACTAATGGGATACTCTGCTTTCCTAACATCACAGCAACCTCAAACAAAGATCTGAGGTAGTCACGAAACTCCTTCTCTTCTGTGGAGAGTTGAGGTTCATCCTCATTGTTGCTAACGCTATCCTCAGCTGCAGCTTCCTTCTTGGAAGAAAGCTGTCCGATAGAAGACGCCACTGCAGAAAGAGATGGGAAATAAACTGTTAGCCTGTTTACATGTCCATAAAAGTCTTATACCTGGAAGTAATCGGACAGTTTTAATTATTAGATCTACACACACTCAAGAAATGTGTTGATGAAAAAACCCTTGTTTAGACGCTCCAGTCCATTATCAGATTTCTTTCAGTTCATACGTACGTAGTGATGGTAGATGTTTGACAATGTAACTTTCGTTGTCTAAGATTTTAATTGTTATCATGCATGTGAAAATGTAGAAGAACCAACTAAATAAGATTAACCTCTATGCAGGAAGACATTGAAGTATTGGGGGAAAAAAATCCAGGTGTATTTATGTGATTTCTCATAATCAGATAATGACCATTAACTGATAAAGCATATCAGATAATTCTGTTTACCTGGTCATTTGAATAATCTGACAACTACAGAAATCAGTTAATGACTGGAGTATTGGTTTGTAAGTAAACAAGCTAAATGATGCAGTGATAAACTTACAAAAACAAATTAATGTCTGAATAACTTACATCTCCTTTCCTTAATCTTCCGTATATCCTCTTCAGTCTGAAATTATACATTGAAGTTCAGCTACTTTATCAGCATTGGTTACACATTTAAGTTGTTTGAAACCTTAAAAATTGTCTAAAACTAATCATCTGCTTACAAGTTCTTTAATCCGCTTGCGATGTCTGGTATGAGGATTTTTCAGGTGGCTTGTCAGATCAAATATGGTGGGAATGGCTGTGTCTTTCAGAACAGTCCTGTACGGGCTCTGAAAAAAATAATGAAAGCATTCAAGTGTTTTTGACAAGTACATTTTTGGACAAAAATGTGATGGAGAGTGACATACAAGATACTCACTGTTTTGCACACCATTGCAGGGTCAAAGTGTTTGGCACATAATCTGTAGTGCTTATTTAACTGGTCTGATGTTTTTGCCTCTAGATCTGCCCTGCGGCAGTTCTCCACCCAAATTTTGCATCTTAAAAAAAAAAAGATGACAATTGGTTTAAAACAGGTCACACTACTTTGAGTATAAATGCAGAAGAGAATATGATTTTTGTTACTGTGAACGTAGTGAAATAAGTATTTAAATGGCTCTTAGGTATAGGGCTGTATAATATTATTACATATCAAGTGACAACACATTGTATTTACTTCAATATGTTCCTAAATTATTTCTTGTTTCAACAGTTTATGTTCTTCCATACAGGATTAACAATGACATAAAATATACATTAAGGTACAAAATAAGAGGAAAAAGTCTACCCATCATATAATTAAAATAGACACATCTACTGCATTTATTCATTATTAATAATAAATGTTATCTATCGTGATATTTATCATTAACAGATATGAAAATACCTACACTGGGATATGTGAGAGTAGCCATCACACAACTTTAGTACTAATTTTTTCCAATATTTAGTATGTTTATTATATGTTATTATGCTCTTCTTTACCTTGTGTCAGTCTCTTCCACTGAGCATTTGGTCATGTATTCCAATAGTAGTACAACATTGGGGTCTATGCTTAGAGGTGACTGATGATAGTTTTTGGTACTGCACTTTCTTAATGTAGTTTTGCATTTATTTACAATCAAGTTGTCAACTTACCCATAGTTCTTAAGATTTCTTATACACGGATGACATGTGGATGACCACTTATTTTCTTTCTTACAAGCAACATTCAATATTGACAAAAATAGTTAGGGACATTTTACCCCAAACCCTTGTGTATTCTCACCCGTTCTGACACTATGGAGTTGGCATAAGCTAACTTCTCAACGCTCAATACTTTAAACATAGCAAAATTAACAGTAAATAATTGTTGTCTTACCTCTCGGGGTCCCGTGGAAAACGAAAAAAAGCCAAATCGGACTGTGTGCTCTTCCGTGTACAATTTGGTGCCGCGCAAAAATTTGGCATGTTTCAGGCTAGCGGGTTAGCATCGGCTAAGTTAGATGACAAATATCAAATGAGAACTTCACTTGTGTTTCTAAAACCAAGGCAAACTTACAGCTAGCTTTAGAATCGACGCAAATACCTAAGCAACCACAGCAAGACAGTGATATCCTCAGTG
Source organism: Maxillicosta whitleyi (assembly GCA_029822895.1). Lineage (NCBI taxonomy): Eukaryota > Metazoa > Chordata > Actinopteri > Perciformes > Neosebastidae > Maxillicosta > Maxillicosta whitleyi. Next base: position 11,105,554 of record JAPSES010000144.1, read on the forward strand.
AAAACACTCTAAATGAACACGGAGTTGACAACACATTGCAAAAGGTACACTTTAGACAAATCGTTTCGCAGATAGTTGTCCCGCCTCCGAGTCTTCTGATTGGGCAAGTGGTGAAAACGGTCATTTCATACCTATTGGCTGGCTGGGCTACAACGACCCGTTTTTTTAGCCAATGAAAAGACGTCCATTTTTTTCTTCGTCATCGCCTTTGTCTTTCTCATGATAGCAGGCTCTCATAAGCACACTGCTGCCACCTTTTGGTTAACTCACGAGCATAGCAGAATGTAGACTAGCTAACAGGCAAGGGTTGGACCGTCAAATCTGTCAATAAATGTTCATGGGTAGGTCATTTAGTAGTCACTGGAAGATCAGTTTTTGATTTACAGTTCCCTTAACTGATGAAAGAGTTCAGCTTGATGAATGTGTCGATACATGTATCAGTAGCTGAGTACCTTTTTACTCTTAGCTAGCCTTTGTCCGTGTCCCTATATCACAGCATGTCGATATAGTTTAGTGTAAAAGAGTATCTAAATATTTCCTAATTAGCTTCAACACAGAAATTCCAAAAAATATAAAACCTGAGATCTTTGTGTGAATTCGTTAAATACTGTGTGTACAATTTGCACGTCACATGGCTCGTTGGTCTAGGGGTATGATTCTCGCTTAGGGTGCGAGAGGTCCCGGGTTCAAATCCCGGACGAGCCCTCATCTTTTTCTTATTGTTATGGGATGGTGGGTTTTAGAATTGGCATCATCCAGTATCCACACACAGGGCATAAACTCACATTCCCCCATAGATAATTTGCAGTGCGTATTTCGGTATTGGCATCACTGTAGACACCCCATAAAGGCCACTGTAAAGCCTAAAATGACGAGTGTCTCATACAGTTAAGTAGATCTGTTATTATTGCTGCATCAGTTTACTTATTACTCATTGATTCCTGTATCAAAATATAACGGGCTCGTCCGGGATTTGAACCCGGGACCTCTCGCACCCGAAGCGAGAATCATACCCCTAGACCAACGAGCCGGGGCATTAATAGTTTCCTGCTTTCATTTCATATAATTCTACTGTATGACCATATTTAGCAGTTATTATGAGATTACCTAGACTACATGTTCTTGTTAATTTAACGAGGCTTTGTAGACTACGTATGTTTATAATACTAGTACTGAAAAGTTTAAAAAAAATATTGGAAAAATGCTATTTTGATGGAGTCGACAAAGAACAATAAAGACACGCAGAGCAATTCAATTAACTTCTTTTTATATATCATACATAAGACTGTCTTAATATAATACAAAGGGCATTGTCATAAACACAGCAAAGTCTTGACTAGATCTTACAATCTGTGGATACATGGACTTATCCTTTCCCCCATGCTGTTCAATTCTATAGTGCATGTTGCATGTACAAAAAAAGTGAAAAAATGTGAAATCAAAAATGAAAGGGAAAATTTCAAATTAAATAAGAGGATTTCAACTTCTGTCGGGTGTTCAGATATGTCAACAAGTATACGTGTTTGTGTATAATCCACAAACTGAACAGGCTTATGAAAGATGGAACCTTTTTTCAACCATGTGCTTCTCATAGAACCAAAAAGTAAGGTTTGTGATGTACATGCACTTACAATATACCCTGTGAAAATTATTAAGGTTTGAAGATCTAGCTTTCCCTGTTTGATTCAAACCCTACCTCATAGTGTTGTCCTGATGTAGTCAAGTACCTTTGCCAAAAGGCAAGGTTTTGCCACTAAGAAAACAGGAGTTCCTGCCCACTGAATGGTCACCAAATTGACAAACATAATCAACATACCAGCAGGAGCAAGGTAGTGAGTTCTATACTTCCTTTATTAAAAAAATATAAATATATACATAAATTCTATTTCAACTATTAAAAAGGGGCTGCATTTCATGACAACTGCTCTAAATAAGAGGTCAATCAGCATGATCTGAAATAGGCGCACATTTACTAGTCACTGCAGTCAATTTTTTTTCTTTTTCAGTCTTTATTTTTGGAATGTTTAGTACCAGTATGAGTGCCAGTAATAAAACCACTGGCAGTTTCTAAATGTCTCAAATTCTGCGGGGTATGAAAAATGATTGCAAATTTGCAATTAACCTTGACATCCAGATAAAACCCCAATCTCAATATAGGTAGCTTTACATTTGTGTTTGTGGAAAATACCAAGCATGATATTTTATGATGGTTTCTCCTTCAAAATGACAACAGCATGACTTGTGGCCTGCCCTTAATTTGAAAGGTGGCTGTGGGCAGGGTTTTTTTTTTTAATTATTTTTTTTCATTTCAAAGCTGGTAAAATGAGCAACAGAAGAAAGAAAGCACTTCAAAATCCCTGATATAAAAAAAAAATCTGGTTATTGACTGTAATGTTTTGAGGACATGCATGTCTGCCTAGGCAAAGCATGTGATTGTGGGCTGACGGGCACCCTTTCCCTTTGAATAGGACAACAATCATGGGGATCTGCCCTACCAAATCAGAACAAAACTATTCAACACAAACTGATTTGCCACAATTATCCTTACCCTGCCAAGTCAATGACATAATGTCTTGCTTCATGGCAGAAAGTAGCCAAGTTGACCAAATGATGTATGAAAGGCAGCACAACCCTTTGAAATAGTATGATGGGGGCAAAAGAAAAACGACGACACAGAAATAGAACGCATTAGTCTCCTTTTTTTAAACCATCAGCTTCTATCTTGCTACTCCGGAGCCTGCAGAGTAACTACCAAATTCTCTAACATACCAAAGTTTTAAAAGACTCCCAAAATAATCTACCAATTAATATGGAAACAGTTTTGGTAAAACGTTGCAAACAAATCTGGCCAGAATACACAATAGCCAACGGTCTCAACAACGATCTCCAGTTTTGCTAAAGTAATATATTGCAGCTGTTTGTATTGACGTTAAAATAAGATCTTGATAAACTTTGCGTCAAAGTGGTGAACTGCTACATTATTGGTTACAGACACCTATATGCTATAAAACAACTGCTTTGGTATAAAAACATATCCAAAGGGAAAATAAATTCTTGTAAAATTCACAGCATAATTTGAGGAGAAAAAAGGCAGTCACTTAACTCATTTTTTTCTTCAGTTTCCATGTTTTGGATGGAGAGACTTGTGCAGGTGGTTCTGATGAGGAACTACATGCAAAAGGGAAAAATAACAAAACATAAAAGGGTAGACTCTGGAATAGATAGTTCTTTCCACTGCAAAATCCTTAACCAGTGAGTAAGATTTTCAAGGAAGTAATGTTTAGGAGGTTGTTGTGTACAATAAGACCCTGTTATGTGGGGCCCTGCTGAAGAAGAAATCTTTGTCGAGAAAGGCCTCAAATTACCATTCTTATTTACCTTTTCTAGGTTGTTTTAATTTCCTTAAAGAATTAAGGGCTGTCTGGAGAGAAAAATAGAGAAAAGCCATCTTAATTCAAATGATAATGTCCAGCTCCATCCCATTCCAAGTCCATGAGTCATAAGGCCAAAGGGTTATCTAAGAACCAGCCACTGACTGTCTTCCTTTCACTGGGCTGGATCCTTTCGTCTCCCGTGCCCATCGCTGCTCTCGTCTGTGCCGGGCCCGGTTGCAGCTTGCAGAACTACAGGGCCTCTAGGCTTGAGGGGTGGTGCTTCCCTCTCCTCTGACCCCGTTGGTGCCGGTATCCACCTGCGGGGTTGTCCTCTCCATCCGGCCAGCACACGCTATTAGGGACTCCACTGCTATGTGCTCCCCTTAAAAAAGAGTTACACAATACCAAGACCAATAACAAGAAATATCACCGCAAACACTTCCCCTCATTGTCAAGCTACAGGATTTACAAGCAGCTTTTTCGTGAAATTTCACTTAAAAAAGGGCAAAATAATGAAGAACCAGTGGAACAGTAATGTCAGGCAGTCCACGGTTGGAACCGAAAGAGGACGCCAAGCATTTCATCACCAACAACTACCTGCAAAACAGCTTCAACCTTTGCTTTGAAATGCTCCTTAGAAGATTTTGCCACATAATACCATATGGTGATTACTTGGTGGTTACATGAAACTGGTGAAATGGTAAGATGGATGTCTCAATCTCACTATGGTTATTCCGCAGTATTATTTTGTGCCTAATGATTGCAAAAGAAAAACTGATGAAAATTACATATATACTTTTTAACAAAGGTTTTTCTCTGTAGTAGCGGTTCAGTGATATCTCCCTTCTGACGTGAGCAGCTTTTGTTCTCAACACACCTTGTAGTAAAAAACACCACCTTAAAAATGACGCACAGGGGGAACACACAGCCAAATGTCAGTGCAGTCACGAGCTGGCCATAGAACTCTGCTGCACACACACTCCAGTCATTGGAGACTCCTCCCGGTCCATGCCCTGCCTCATGCCCAGGTGGCCTTCCGCTAGGTAGTGGGCAGGCCCTGTGTTCGTGCCCATGGAGAATGCAGGGTGCGCTGCCATGCCAGTCTCCTGCCGTGGGTTCGAGAAGGCACCTAGCCCCATGCTCAGCCCACCATTCTGACCAAAGTCAAGAGCTCCGGCGGGCAAATGGCGGAGCTGGTAGGCCTGGTTGCCATGGTTCCCAGTGGAAGAGGACGATGTAGAGGAAGAGGAGGCAGAGGAAGACAGGGAGGTCATGGACAGATGGCCATGAACCACCTCCATGGAGTCCTGTGTCGAAGAGCTGTGTGTTGGGGAGGTGTAGTGGCGTGGGCGTGGCCGTGTAGCCATCATTTGCCCGTGATGGTGATGAGTATGTGAGTGGGGATGCAGGGCCTTAGGGTGCTGAGGGGGAACATGGAAGGTGGTCTCCTGGACTGGATGGGTCTCTCCAGTGACTGACTCTGGGCCGACCCCACCTCCCCACACCAGCGGAGGTGGGTAAGGCTGTCTTGCCTGTCAACATCAAACAAAGCAATAGATTCATTTACTTTAGTAAGTGAAGCAGATGTTTAGTGATGTTAAATGGCAGAAATTGACACATTGCAGCATATTGTGTTTATCATGCCTTCACACAGACTACAACCACATAAAACTAAACATGACTATATAAAAATTTTTAATGGAATGGGTAGACAAATTTATTTATTTACCACAGCTGTTTGAAACACTACATAACAAGTGTATTTGCCATTTCAAGTTCATGTTTGCATTGCAAAAATAATTTCACTATGTATCAGATATGATTTCTGGTCTTTTTAAAAAAATCTTTCACTAACCTGTGGGCAGAGGGAGTCACCATCTATGGCTGGCATAGCCGTGCCAAAGTGTCCTCCACTGTGTAAGTGGTGATGGGTAGGGTCTGATCTTGCTCTGCCACTGGTACTTGTCCCAGATGACCCTCCTATGGGATAGACAAAAGTGTCAGTCTTGCAGCCTTAACAAAGGATCCATCAAACATAAGGTAAGAAACAGGTTATGTTTACAAAAACACATCTTCTGCAATATGATAGATATTAATATCAAAATCTAAAGTTTCCGGTATCTTTCTCACAATATGTTGGAACATAACTACTGACAAACAGTTGACAAAAGAGTTTCATTCAATTTGAAATTAACAGTCTGTCCATTCTCCCATTGGTTATCAACAGCAGTTACCTGAACTTGAGGAGGTGCTAGAGGTGGTTCCTGAAGACTGGGACTGCTCTAATGCGGGGCTTGTAGACACGCTGCTGCTCGTATTGGTCCCCTCATCCGCAGTCTTCTTAAAGAAGCTGTGCTGTAGGGCATAGTAGGGTTGGATGCGGCTCTTAGGGTCATAGTCCAGCATCCGTAGGATCAGGTCCTTGAACTTCAAGTAGTCAGCGACAGCATGGCCAGACTCCCCTGCTCGTCTGCCACCTGGACCCCCTGTCTCCACACCCAGGATGGAGTGGAGCTTCCGCGAGGCTGGAGGCTTATACTGTTTAAACCAGACAACACAGAAAATTAGAAACTTATTCATCAGAGATTGTTTTGTCACCAGACTCTCTTGGGGTTTTAACCAAAATTACAAAAGAGATATTCTAGTATGAAGTACAATGGCACAAATGAGCTCACCCTTTTGCCATCTTTGGTCTTCTTAACACTCCATGTACCATCCGAAAGCTTCTCAAAGAACTTCCTGGCTTTTGGGGCTAGGTCCATTATGTGATTAGGCGGGATGCCAAGAACCTCAACTATTTTGTTCATCTGGTCCACCTAGGGAACAAGTTATTGACCAAATTAATTTTTAACTGCAGTCAGGGGGGGGGAAGTCATTAATGTGTTCCTTGAGGACCATTAAGGGCAGCAAAGTCACAAAAGATTTCCATTCCTATTACTTGTCAAATTAAACATTGAAGATCAGAAAATTCTGATGGAGGCCGCCATTATTGCTTACTTTTTAACACATTGTATTATTTAATGACAAAATATTTAAGGCTTGACAAGTGACTAATACATACTTTTCAGTCTTGTAAAAAATTCTACTTTAATCTTGTACATGACATTAAAGGGCTATACAATAAATTATGTCAATAATAGTAAATACTTGCTCTTCGTTTAATTACTAACGCTGAACATTTACCTCATTAGCTCCGCTGAAGAGGGGTTCTCCAGTATGCATCTCTACCAAGATACAACCTAAGGACCACATGTCGATGGCCAGGTCATAGGGCATTCCCAGTAGCACCTCTGGGGAACGGTAGAAGCGACTCTGGATATACTGGTATATCTGCAAAAACATAATGCATTGCTAGTAGTAGTGTAGATTTACTGTTTATGTGTAGACTTCAACTTACACAATATATCTATATTTAGGACTAACACTCCAACTATCATTTGTCTGAAAAATACGACAATATTGACCACAATCATTTTATTGGTGAGACGTAAGGATGCAACTAGATACCCTTTGTCCTAGTTGGCATGAACTGCCAAAGTCCACTATTTTGATGGCACTCCTCTTGGGGTTACAGAGGAGGATGTTCTCTGGCTTCAGGTCACAGTGGATGATGCTGAGCTCAGGTGTGGCCAGGAAGAGCAGCGCCGTGCATAGCTGCTGGGCAAACTTCCGGGTGAGGTTGAGTGAGACACCGCGAAAGTTGGTATTTCGAAGCAGGTCATACAGGTTATATGAAAGCATCTCAAACACGAGGCAGAGGTGGTTCCGGAACATGAAGTGACGCTTTAAGTGAACTAGGAAATAAACAAATTAAACACATTAGAAATCATTGACCAAAGTAAAGCCAACTTTACTTCTTGTCACAAGAGATGGGAATCTAAAGATTTTATTTACCAATGTAGTATTTCATCTCGGTATCATGTTTGTTCATTAGCTCTAGGAGGCGCACTTCAATCTGAGCTTGATTGAGGAAAGCTTTCTTGTTCTTGATGATCTTAATGGCAACCCATTCTTGCTCTGCACGGTCATATGCTTTCACAACCTAAACACAGCAACAAAAGAAATTTCTTATTTTTAGAGTGATTTTCTTTTTTAGATCGATATCAAGTGAATATAAATAGAGACAACAAAAAAAAAGGCCACAATTATAAATCTTGATGTTATGTATAAAGAGTAAAATTAAAATGTCCATCTTCAAAACATTTATTTTGTATGAAGTATTTTGCAATCATGCACCTGTCCAAATGATCCTTTTCCTATCAAGGAATCAATCTCATAGCGGTCCATCCACTTCTCCCCATTCTTGACGATGTAGTCATAGTTATCATCGTCATAGCCATCATTAAAGACTTTCCTCTCCTTTTTGTGACTGGAGTCTTCACCCTGACCCTGTTGGTGCCGTCGCTTCTTTTTTGCATAATACACCTAAGAATTGAGAAAACAAATACTGTGATTATCATGTCCATTATTGTGTGTTCATGTCCATTATTAAATCAACTTCATGAGCATTTTGGAAAATATAAACGTCACAGATATTTTCACTTAAGGATGCATTATGCTAACCTCATTGATGTGTTTGTATGTTTTGATAAGGTCAATGGAGAGCTTCCTCAGGGGAGCTGAAGTTGGGTCACGAAAGCACTGGGGCATGTGCCTCTGAAGTACCAAAAGAGAAAATCACATACATTTTAGAAACAAACAGTATATGCTGTAGTCCTAAGTAACTGGGCTATGAGTAAATCTTAATATTATACTTATGAAAATGTAGAACACTGTTTAAAATGTAATAGCAGAGGAAAACAATAACATCTGTATGTCATTAAGCAAAATAAAAACATTTCACAAGCAGCTAGTCTGCCTGGTGACAGTAAGAAAAAGGGAAGTAGAGTTTCATCTAACACAAGTAGTACAGATATAGTAACTTGACACATTATGTTTAAAAGACATCTAAGAGCTACTTGTAGATAAGATTAGTGTACCTGATTGGCAGTGAGCTGTGGTGTCTGGTCGCTGTACGGTAAGACCGTAACAGATTGGTCAGTGCTTGGCTGGTGGCGGTCACTGTACTGCTGGTGCGTATGGGGCATTGGAGCAGCCATCTGAAGACCAGCAGTGTGTAAAGAAAAAGAGGGCGCAAGCCGGACGGACGAAGGTTTGCATGCTGAAGTCTCTCCTCCTGAAAGAAATTAACGCTGCCATGAGTTGCATTTTAAAATGATATTAAACAAACACCGAGAAGCAAAAAGGCTAACAGTTTTGAAGTAAAACTACTGTATTTTCTCCTAAAAAAACTGTTGATTTTGGCCTAAAAACAGAAAACTACAGATATTTTATACTTATTTTGCATAAAATATAAATATGGGTCATTTAATCTTTAAAAGTAACAGTGAGAATTGTCTCAACCAAAAGATATATTAAATTTACCTGAAAGATGAAAAAAAATATGAAAAACGCAAATATATAATGTAGTTGTATTATATGCATTTTAATTATGATGAAATTATTTAGTCCACACTTTAAAACAGATAAAAATAAACATGTGTTAAGAAATATAGAAAGGATCAATTTGTTGTTAAAAGAAATGTCATGTTAAAACATAGTGTCTTTTGCAAAACATGTAAAGTCATAAAAAAGCACAATAAGATAACCACAAAAAATAATATAGCAGTAAGATATCAACCTTTGTGAAGAAAAAGGAGCAAAACAGCAAGTTTAACAGTAAAAAGGGGTGAAGGTAAAGCATCTCCACACTGTACAGTGAATCATCCTTCATTTTAAGCCAGAAGGAATCAAAAAATTATTAAATAGCATGTTCAGCTATCAGCATCTCTCACCAGACAACACAATTCACCAGTGCTACACAGTAACCACTATTCAGAATCCCAGCAACAGCACCTAATTAGCATAGCCTATCACCACAGAGATACAGCGTGATTTGGCAAGCCCATCAATGCACAGACCAATCACAACGCAGTATGCAAATAGCCTACTTTTGTTGCCAGGGCAGAGCTGCTCCCATTTTCCAATGAGAAAACAAGAAATAAACAAGAAATAAAATTGAACTTTGGCACACTTAGACGCTGCTTTCAACACAAGAGCCTGACAGCAAAATAGCTGCACAGCCCAAAACCTGCACTCCATCTGAAAGCGTTAGAAAGCTGACCCAGCTTTGGAAAAGGAAAAAATACACATCCACTGACAGAAATAAGAGGAGCTGTAAGATGATAGAGCACATAGAGCACAAGCAAAGGCTGTGTTTTAAGAAATGCAGCACTATATTTGTATGATTTTTTTTTTATTTCTATAAAATCAATTTACAATTTATATATATATATATATATACACACACATACACAAAGAGAGAGAGAGATTAGATATATATATATATATATATATATATATATAGATAGATAGATAGATAGTCTTTGTATTGTACAAAAAAAAAATCTGAAATTAAAACACTAAAATAAAACTGATTTGTCATGATGACTTTATGTGTTGACCTGAAAACACTATTTATACACATTAAGCTTTAACATTAAACACGAAACTAAACTGAATCTCATGGAAATATATATTCTTATACTAACCAATCTTGTGATTATTAAATGTTATTTGACTTTATTGCCCTCTATTCTGAGCTTGGGAGTGACTCAAAACAGTAAAATAACTGGAAGGGAGAAGCTCTTAGGTGCACCACCTCTGACCAAAGGGTTAAGGCTTAATGTATATAGTAGCTAACCTGGATGCATGGTCTCCTGCTAAATTTCATATCATCCTGGGAGGAGAGTCCAGCAGCAAACCACAACCCACTACAAAGAATAAGAACAGATCATTATCATTGAGTATCTTTGGTGGGATTTAACTTCATAGTGGTTAAACTTTTGTTGAGAACAAGAAGACTCCCAAAGAAGTAGGGACAACCCAAGTCTTGTTTGGGGCAAATTTATCATTTTAGGCATTTAAAAATTAAGGCTAAAATTGAAAGAGGCAATCTGTTATTAGTCATAAGGGATTGTAGGTCAGGGAATGAAATTTTCAAAATTAAAAAGTCTGAAGCTCATGTTAAAATGTTAAAGGAGAAACAGTTTACTCATAAAAGCACTGACTACATACTACTCAATTAAGCCTACCTGTATTAATATTATTGTGGATTTATTAATACTGGATGTCCCCTCAGCATGTACACAATCAATCTACTTTTTAATTCAAGGCATAATTAAATATTTAAAATATACTTGCTTTAAAAATGTGAAAATGATACTGCCCCACTGAAATTACTGTGCAAAATTGTGCTGATAAATAATAAGAGTTGGGAAAGTTTGGTTTGTGCCTAATTTGCAATTATTATACCAACTAACAAAACTGTGGGATAAATATGGTACATATACATGGTAAGTCTTACTAGGAAAATTCAAGCTGCAACTGACCACAAAGCCATTTTACAAGCGCACTTGTAGCTCTGTATTCTCTAAAACGGTTGATTATTCTACATTTTCAGTACTGACATAGGAACAGTTCCTTTCCTGGCACTACTCATCACAGCATCAACGGGCCTATTTAGGTGTAAATATAAGGACAGCTAGCTTGCTATTAGTAGCCCTACCACATCACAAGTGATGGTTAAATACTTCTTGTAACAAACATATGTGTCATCTTCTCACGCCCAACTGATTAGATCCATTCCAAATCTGAATCAAACGTAACCCATCCACAACAATTAGAAGCCTAACGTTCGTGTATAAAGACGATGCCCGAATAGCTCTGTACTTACAGATGATGGGGTAGATCTCGTCATGGTTGGAATTTAGAAAGCATATTCAGTCTTAATTTGCGTCCTCTCTCGCTACATATCCTTCGCGTATGCCTTCAATTCCTCATATAAATGACAAACGTATTGAAGCTCACGTTACCGTTAGCTCTCTAACTAGCTAACGCCGTCGTCGTTAACGTTACCCTGAAAACTGCGGGACAAGCAAGCATATCTCTCACCAATCCAACGTTAACGTTAGCTAGTGACGCTGTGTTCAGCCAGCGGGTTGTGGGGCCCATTCAGCTGGTTCGTCAACAAGTCAACGTTAACCATTAGCCAGGTTAGCCGAATTAGCTACAAAGCGCTAGCCAGGTTAGCTAGGTGAGGTTTTGAACCGTTTAAGGCGAAAGCGCAACACGCATCTCTAATATTTATGGAGTTAAACGGCAGACTGACACCAAATCAAACATATGTTCTAGCTTACACGGCAACATTTGCTTCAATCGTACAATGACAATGTCTAATATCACTGGGTTAGTGTTAGCTGTAACGGTAACCGTGCCAGCATGACACTCCGTCCAAACCCCCCACAATCCGTTGCATTCTGTGGTTCACAACCTGCTGTAAAAACTGCTCCTTTCTAACATGAAAATTAGTCAGTTAATCTGCTGACTTGAAGCAACTGTTACCGTCGGCTTGAGTTGAGTCGGCACCGCCATAAAATGTTAGCTAGCCGCAATACCATAAGCTACCATTCTCAACTTCACTGTCGCGTCCATTATTAACCATTCATGTTACATATAATATATATCTGCGAAAGCGTTAACATGAGATGTTCAGCTAGCGAAGGCACGTGTCAATGATAAGATTTTATAACTGCTTACCTCTGATGGCACGATCTTCATTTAAAGTCCAATAACCTGTATGATGAGGAAACTTATCCAGCTTGAGATTCTCCCCTCCCTGCACGGTTAGCGAGTAATGTTAACGTTAAATCCAGTCCTCGTCCTCTGACCGGCAAACTCTAAAATAATTTGCCAGTCGGATTTAATACGCTCTTCATATCTCCAGCTTTGATGAACAACATCAGCGATCGAAGCAACTTTGACTAACGTTACTATCAGCTGATGACTAGCAACATGCTAACGTTAACTAGCACGCATAACTTACTAGCTAACCTTAGCGAACTGGCTAGCTAGTTGACAAAATGAACGCAGCTAACATTAGCTACCTGCCCTGGCTAGCTGTAGCTTCTTTGGCTAGCCTCAAGCTAACAATTCTAGCTACCGCTAAATAAACGTTATGCCAAAATCTGATTTTACGTTGTCTTTGCAAATTTAGCGCCAGCCACTTCGATGCATACGATATTACAGTCAAATTCGGAGTATTTAAAACATGAAACAGAAACCGTGTCCTCTGATAATTTTGGTTAAGAATTTTGTGTCAATTTTCACAAAATGGCGCGCGGTCCAAACCTGCGCAGTGAACCGGCCCGGTGGACCAGAGACACGGACAACTGAGTTAGTGCGGCGCCGCCTAATTATTTCAACTATGTTAAAACGTCGGCCTCTTGATCTTCTTCATCCGATCCACTAGACGCATTTCGTTATCCAAAAATGTCAAATATATATCCACTGACAGCATTATTCCGGCGGGAAGGGAGAACATTTGAAAAGACTGAGCTGGGGAAAAAAAACCCTCCTGACAAAATGGCGATGCTCTAGCTTGTTGCCATGGCAACTGTCAATCAAAAAATAAAGTGCCCGGATGTACCAATGACGAATAAAATCTACTGGCCGGAGTTGCAGGACACAGAACTCTATCGTTGTCCCCGTCTGTCTGTCCGTCTCTGATGTGGTTGGTCTGTTGCTACCAGCCGAAAGAGATTTATATCGTAATTTTTTTAAAATTGTATTCAATCTAATAACACATTGCGGATGTAACTTTGTGAGATTCTCCATTCTTTTAACCGAAGTTGCTGTCTGTTTTTTCTTACAAGCATAAATAGTTTAATACTGACCCCAACCCAACAATGTTCATATCATTTTGTCTCAAGAGTAAAATGAGAACGACTGAAAAAAAAAAGAATGCGTAGACGTGTCCACGGGGTCAGGTTTTTATTATTATTATTATTATTATTATTTTTTTTTATTTTTTTTAGTATACCTAAATAGGTCTATAAAATGATTAAAGGATAAGTATATATCCCTTTTAGTGGAGGCTGACATTAACAAATGGAAATTTCAAATATGAAGGAACAAATATTTATAAAAGGTAACACCATGGAGGACACTGAATCTAGTAGAGCTGTAAATGTGTGATCTGTGCATGTGTCCCAATCAGAATCATCTTTAAGGTAGCCTAATTGACAGGTACGTGAACATAAGGAGTTATTTACTGGTAACTGTAGCCTCACTAATAAGTTAGAAATGGAGGATGTAATTTAAAAAACTAAGAAAAATAAAAAAAAAAGAAACAATTCATAGAAACATTATATACATAATTGCACAATGTCAACTTCTCTACAGTTACAGTGCTTTTTTGTGCAGTTGGGATGTAACAAAATAGATAATATAGTGTTAAGCAATTTATAACAGAAATTATCTGTCTAAAGCAAGAGTTCTGAATGTTGAAGACAAGGATTTAATTAAATTCCAAAATTATTTATTGCATCATTTACACGAAAGATATTCAGAATATGAGTGAAACCATTTGTCCAGTAGAAATAATAAACTTGACCTGTAAATAGCTGCCAATCTCCTATGGCATTATAATGTTTCTTTGTGTTTATCCACAGCAACATCAGATAGGAAGAATGACGTAAAAACTATCCATATGTAAACAAACATGTCTTAAGGCTATTAACATTATAGAAATGATAGCAGTACAAGGTGAAATTTGTGCCTCGTCAATCATCTCTCACATCAAATTAAATGTTGAACCTACTTTTCAAGTTTGGTTTAGTCTCATGAGGTGGCCACACAAGTCAGACAAATCAAACAAGTTACAAGGCTTGTAAGACTGGTCCTACTCAAAAGGTAGGTAGGTAGGACCTGGTAAAACACTTTGTATTTACCTGCACTGGCACTAACTATAATAATATTAAATCAACAAAAGCTGTTTCATATGCACAAAATGATTAATATATAGAATAGGTTATTTAATCATGGACTCCTATTTAATCATGTAAACCTTATGATTTGATAGAAGACAATGTTTGTTTGTTTGATTTTCTGAAGCGATCAGTCAAAAAGAAATAAACTGTTGAGTGTTCAAGGACACTAATTTTGAAGATCATTATTGTTACTTTTGAAAGTTTCAACACCTCTAAGTCAGGTTCCTGAAAATTTACAAGACACTTTGAACATTAAGTCTTACATCACAGATTATTTCACTTGACATTTGGAATCATAGACTTTTTGGTATGTACTTCCCCTGACCCACAGGACCTACAGGAAGACCTGAAACTGCAGGAACTAAAATTAGTCTCATGGTCTCTCAAGGTTCAGACATTTAGCTCCTTAGCTTCTCAAGTGGTTCTTGGGAAAGTCCCTGCAGGTGAAAATGCCCTATTTGTGTGGGCCAAAGCTGGGAATATTTGTTATTACATATGAACTAATTTATTGTATGAGTTAATAAATGGGTCGTATCAAACATCAACAGGGAACTGTGGCAGTGGTTTAGTTTTGCTTGTATTGTTCATAATTTCAGTGTTTGTTTCCATGTTGTACAAAGATTTCTATAAAGTGTAACATACTGAATATTGTTGTAGGTGCCATTTCCTAATGTGTCCACAAAAGTGCACGGTGAGAATAAACTGATGTACATTGGTCAGGGTGAAAACAAGAGTGTAAAAATATGATGCTATGGCTCTGACCTTTGGCTCAAGTTACTCAGACGTTAACCTTTAGTTAAACTGGTTTTAACAAACGCCAAGTGTTCGTCTGTCCGTCCGTCCATCCATGCATTAGGATATTTCCCCATTGTGGGATCAATAAAGCCTCATCTTATCTTATCTTTTCTTAAACATATCATGTAGAAATAATAGGCTTAACAAAGTAATAGGCAATAACAAACAAGTAGTAAAGGTAGTAAGGTTTACAAAGCAATAAAAAGATAAGACCTTTAATTCAAGAGTTGACAAGTTAGACAATTCAGGGGAAAAAGAAAATATATGGACAAAAATATTTGGACAATAATGACAAATGCTATAATAATAGTTGTATGTTGTGATAAAGGTCATTGCATTGCATTGGTTAATTTGTTTAAATTATTATCTTTGCCAGAGCAGGTCATCCAACGTCCAAAGGGTTGTTGGTTTGACTCCTGCCTACAACTATGTCCAGGGTGTACCCGCCTTCGCCCTTCAGTAGCTGGGATAGGCTCCAAGTGACCCCCGTGACCCTAGTGAGGATAAAGTGGGTTCAGAAAATGAATGAATAAATGAATGAATGAATGTTATCTTTGTTTCCAGAATACTTCAAATAGTTTTTAGTTCATTTCTCTCAACATTGACTTTTATCTTTACTTTTCTTTTTTTTTTTTTTTTTAATTCACGACTGATTTTAAATGTTCTACCTGTAAACTTCTAAAATATTTTTCAAGCTCTGACTGTAAATAATCATTTTCTACCACAATTAACCACTCACTTTTTCACATCTCACTTTAGAGGAAAAATCTCCCATTAAACATTAAGGAAATATTGATGTTTTTGTCTCAGATCAGCATGAACAAGACATCTTACTAGCTGCAGCCATGATGTGTCCCAATATTTTTGTCCATATAATTTCAAAACATCAATATCTTTTTAAAAAATAATTATATCTCTATGTAACAAATACAACATACAGCTAATCCCCAAGACTTGATTCCTTCAGTTTTTATTTTATTTTATGGTATCTACAAGCCTGGTCCAATAATAATAATAATAATTAAAATGGATAGCAGTTTTAATGTAAATGGTTAAAGTTCTGATCATAATATGTTATCCACATTAAAGTCTCAGGATATCCTAAGGTTATTTGCATTATTTGTGTCTGACTGGAATAATTAAGAAACCCACATGTTCACAACTGAGTCATTGTAAAAAACTTGTCTAATTTATTTTTTTTGTGTGTGTGTGTGTGTATTTGGTTCATTCTGTTACCTCTCAACTCATGCTTTTTTCCCCCCATTTGTAATATATATTTTTTAGTTATCATTCATATTATACATTTGTGTCTGTCATGGTGATATGTATTTTCCTTCTTTGCCCTAATATTGAATTTATGCAGCTTTTTAGAAATTCTTAACTCTTCAGCTGGCCTGTTTTAATAAAAATAATGTCCTAATCTACAGTTTTTCATTTTAACACATCACCACATGCAAAACACACGCATCCTACACTGTCAGCAACACACATAAACCATTAATGTTGTTTAAAAAATAAATGCAGGGCAAATGTAAAAACCTCACCTAATGTTGGAACCCCACAAAAAAAGGAAACAAACATATACAAATGACCCGTGTTTTGCCCTCCTGCAAATTGTGGAAACACAAAAAGAGCAGGTGACAGATAAACTAGTAAATAAAATGGACAAATGATTCTTTCACTAAAGGGGGCTTCAAAAAGTTTGTGGAAAAAGAACATAGCTCAAGGTTGAAGTTATTTTATTATCCCCTAGGGGCAAATTATTGTACAGCCAGCAGTACACACATCAAAAACAAATGTCAGATACAATACAAAAACATAAATCACACACTATTCAGGAACCTGATAGGAATAAAAGCAGGAATAAAAGAGCTCTCATGTGTCAGTCCCTGCTATGTGGTAGGGCGTATCTGTGACCTGACTAAAGCATCGTGACCTCTGACCATAGAGGGTGGCTGGGGTCATTCAGACCTGACCTTATTCAGAGTGCTGACCTTACGCAGGTGGGTAAGGTCATTCAAGGTCACACCTGTGATTCTGCTGCATACCTTCACAACAGCCTGGAGTCTGTTTTTACTTTTATGTTAAGTAGGCCATACCAACTCATAAAAGAAGTGCTTTGACATGGTTTAAATCACATGGCTCTCATTTTTGTACAGATGGACTTAAAGGCTGGTATCAACACTTGCAGAAGTGTATTGACCTAAACTCTTTTGTTCATATGTTGAAAAATAAATATCGCAAATTAATCCATTTTTTTCCCACAAACTTTTTGAAGCCCACTTGTGTCTCATATCATCCTAAATTGAAACGTCAGTCTAAGTCGGTCAGTTCAATATGTTACTCATTATTTTTAGTTGTGTGTGTGCATGGTTTCTAAGGAACAAACCATCATAGAAAATTTGTTTCCAACAGTATGTTTATTGAGTTTTCAGTGTAAATGACAAAAAGTGGAAGTAGCTTTAAAAATGAGGCAAAATTAACAACATATAAATAAAGCATCAAAATAAATAAATATGTGTATATATATATATAAATAAATTAATAAAGATATAGTTGATAACATATTAAAAATGATATATAAATAGCAAAAAAAAAGTTTATCATTTTAGGGCTAAGTTGCACTTACACACAATTATCAAGACTTAAACTTATGTCACCTATACAATCCTTAAGCATTCAAAGAGAATGTACGCATATATACACATTGTATTTACACAATTCAATGGTCACCCACAGATGTTTCTCATAAGAAAAAAACAAAAACAGACACATATGGCTTCTTTGTCCCTGAGATAGTTAATAAATGGGCTCCAAATACTTTGGTATCTTTCTATTTTATCTTTCAGTGTATATTTTTTTCTTTTCCAAAGATAAACACAGTGTAACTTTGTTTATGCCATCATCCAATACTTGGTAAACCTGCAGAAATTTATGATAAGAAAATTAGGCTACTGATAGAAACGTTCTGCCTGATAACATAATGTCTTTAAGTTTAATAAAAGATTATAACCAAATGTATCCTTATATTGTCGATTTTAAGTCATTTGTACATGTAGTTTCTGCAGTGTGTGTTAGTACAGTATCTGTGTGAATAGAGGACAGATTTTTATAAGGTCTATGCAATAAACTTTTTGACCACACGATGGCAGTAGACGCTCACTTTGCGGTTCAGATCTCCGGTGATGGGGTCAAACACATCTACCTTGGTGTAGTCTCCTACTAAAAGACAGTAAAGGGGAATGATTTATTACCTCTAACAGCTATAACTGCCAGGATAAGGGAGAAATCCACTGTCACAGAAAATAACATGCAAATAACCCTGTACAATTTATGAACACTCTTTGTTTTTAGATTATGTCAAAGGATGGATTTATAATATAAGCAGAAATATACTGTTTCAGGTTAAGTTGTTAAGATGTCTAATTTGCATTGCATTGTTTCTGTAGGCAGCCATGCCTTAGAATATGCAGAATTATGCTCTGTTAGATCTTTCTCACCTTCCTCTGATTATTAGTGTCAAACATTTCCTCAGCAATGCAGTTTATTTCAGAATGCATTTCAGTATACCCAGACATTAATTTACCTTTCCAAATCATGTGGTGGTCACAGTGACATTAAGGACAAATACTGTAAAGCTCTTCCTAATCCCTTTTTATTAACCTGATGTAAAACCACCCAATTCCAGATGTAACTGAAGTAATGCTTATTTTTGTGTCCTTGCAGCTTTTGTGAATGTGCACATGATAATGTTTTGTTTCCACATTTTTAAGCAAAATAAATTACATAAAGCACTATAAAGCACAAAAAGATAATTAACTTTATAGTCGGTTATTATTGGTATGACACTTTTAAAGTGTGAATAGTTTTTTTTTAAATTTATAATGAAAGAAAAAGCACAAGATATATGGATAAAAACATTCAACAATTAATGAAGAAATTTTCATCTCTGTCATATTTTAATGTTTTTCGCACCATAGGTCTCTTTAAAAAGTTAATACAAAGAAACCATTAACGTAATTCATTTCTGCTGTTTAACAACTCACCAATTACTGTTCACGGTTGATGTTTGAATGTATGTATGAATGTCATCAATAAATGCACCTTGACAAAACAACTTGACAAAATGACACTGTCACATGGGGAAAGTTCTTTGTATCAAAAACTCTAGTGTGTTTTTCACAAAAACAAATGTGTTAATAAGTCAGAGCCTTCCCTTGAGTAATTACTGCAGTGATTAATATGTCACCCATGTCATAAGACATATCCTGTGGTTCTGGAAAAAAAAAAGTTTCAGAAAGATCACATTATTGGCCTACAACAAGCAAAGTGGCTAAAACTACAACTGGGTTGAAAACTGTCCAACACACAATTAAACCCTGGCAGGATAATGGGAAACCATCATCCTCTCAGTGGAAATATAGTCAGAAAAAAATCTTAAATGATCTTGGTCAAAGATTATATTTGTTGGCATCATAAAACAATCATTATAAGAGCACTATAATAAAAGCACTTGTACATGCAGAATGTCAACAGAACTAATGAGAGGAGGACTAAAAGCTGTGTAGCCTTAAGAAACGAACACATCAGTCAGAATAATCAGAGAAAAAAGCCCCACTTTTCAAGAGAGCATAAAGAATAGAGTCGAGATTGGCCCTGTTCCAGATGGGTACATCAGGGTGAGAAGAGAGGAGGATTAAGTGATTACCCATCATGCCTAGTGCCTACAGTACCAGCATGTGGGGGAAGTGTTATGAACTGGGGCTGTTTCAGGTTTAGGTTCAACAGTGTTAGGTATCCATAAATGAGGTCAGCTGAATCGGAACGAGCAGGTCTGAACATCAGGGGATGCTTTTGTGGTGCCACAGACATATCCCAAGATGACAATATCAGGATTCATCAGGATCAGATCGTAAAATACTGCTTCAGGAAGCATATGACATCATTATCGTACATCAGGGGTGTCCAATCCTGGTCCTCGAGGGCCGCTATCCTGCATGTTTTAGACCTTTCCCTCTTCCAACACACCTGATTCAAACGATAAGCCTCATCATCAAGCTCTGCAGAAGCCTGATAATGACTATC
>JAPSES010000144.1:11136452-11157476 GCA_029822895.1 Maxillicosta whitleyi
ATCCTGAGTGTAAAATAGTCTGTGAACTCAGCATCAGCTCTTGAACAAGTGTAAACCAAGGCTTTAAAAAAATCAGTACAAATAATATTGTGAATTGTTTAAAAACAAAAATGCCTTCAACTCCTCAATCTCCCCTGAGAGACACTAATATGCTGAAGGTATGCTGGAAAATGTGGACCGGATTTTAGGGAAAACACAGCAAAAACATGGAATGGATTATCGGTGTGCTAAAAAACCCGGGACAGATTAAAAACTGGATCGGGAGTCTGGATCGGCTATTTTCCGTGCTGGCCGATCCGATGCGCATTTTTTTTTTTGCTAATATCGGCGGCCGATCCGATCCAAATATTGGATCGGGACAAGTCTAGTAACAGTTATATATTTCTTATACAAGTTCATAATTTTTCACATGTACATACCAAGGTGCCATTGATGCTCCAAGAAACAGCTGGTTTTGGAGATCCTTCAGCTTCACAGATTAAAACTTTGTGTTGGCCGTTTTCAGCACGTTGTTTAATCAGCTGTTTGATAATTGGAGCACCTAAAAAGGGGGAGGGTTACTTGTTAGATTTATCAGATGAAAAAGAAATGACTTGAAATGGATGGATGTGAGCGTGATGGGGTTGGAGAAGGAGATGGCAGAGAAATGTGAAGGAGAGGAACCCATGGACCGGTCAAACCCTGCCAGCGGGGAAAACGGCCAGTACAGAAATGTTATTTGTTTGTTTTTGTGTTGAAATGGATGGATGTCAACCGGGGTTTTGTGTAAAGTCTGAACTCAAGTCCTTACCTTTGACTACTAGCTCAAAAGATGCTTTTCTGCTGAGGCCCCCGACTGTCACCTCACACTCGTAGATTCCAGAATCAGAGTATGTCAGCTTGGTAAACTGGGGCTCTTTGTCCAGTTTAACATTATCCTGATTTAATGAAAAATAATATTGGCACCACTGTACAAAGTTGTGTTCATTGATTTCAACTTTGCTGAATGAAGATTTATTTTACCTTAGTCCAGGAGACCTTTGAGTCTCCGGAAGATTCAATCTGGAGAGTTAGAGGCAAGGCTTCACCAGCACTCTTCACAATATTCCCAGAGGGGCTTAAATTGATGTCTAGGTCTAAAGGAGAGGAGAGGATGGAGAAAAGAAGGTTCAGAGGCCTGACAAGGGTCAAAACATTCCTATTGTTAACTACACGACCCGATTCTCAGCTTACAGCTCTGCAGATGCAGCTTGTTAGAGGCACTGAGGCTGACAACACCCCTTTGTACAAAGTATAGGTAGATAGCTGGGCTGACAAAGAGAGACATTAGGACTTTGTTTTCTCCAACAAACTGTTTTCCCTTCCCTTTCGTATATAAGACTGCAGATAGAAAAGGAATTGCACTGACAATTGCGTGGGTAAAATTACATATGTATAGTCATTTCTCTACTTAAAGCAACAGAGAAAGGAAATAATTCAGTCTCTTACAGTTGACTGTGACATCCTTGGAGGCTTCCATTGCTGGATTGTCAATAAGCGAGCATTTGTATTCACCAGAAGTGTCACGAGAAACATTTGTAATGTTGTAAGTGTTCTCATTCTCCACTTTCACCATTTCTCCCTTGAAAGACATACAACAAAACAGTGGCAGGTCATCAGTTTAGAATGAACTGTGAACAAAACCAGTCTGGCAGCTGACATAACTCTGTAAATACAAATCTGTGGTGAAGCTCATGAGGTTTATTTGAGTGAATGTGTACCTTAAGATGGAAGTTAAAGCTGGTGGGAGCGGGGTTTCCATCTGCCACACACTTCAGAGTCACACTATCACCTTCTGTCAGAGGGTCCTGGGCAATGACCTGAAGGACGATGTTCTCAGTAGAGTCTGTGCACAAAATATGAAACAAAAGTCATTCAAAATGTGTATCTAGTGAACTGTGCAACACAGACAGCTGACAGACAGACCAACGAGATATAAACAGAGCTTTAACTCTGTCTCTAAGCTTTGCCTCTTGACCAGGTTGGAAAAGCAATGAAGGAGAAGGCGGAATTGCAGTCATATCCTGAGATACTCAACCAGACACTTGGTTCAAAGATCAAGGTTTCTGCTCTACCTGAAACAAACTCTTCACACAGACGTCTCAGTACTGATAGATTGGACTTTAAAGGCCATGCTGAGTAGGTAGCATTTATATTTAATGCTACCTTCTGCATTAATCCTACAACAGTGAACACTGAACAACACTGAATCCACACCTAATTCTTCAACTGTCACAAAAAAAGCTACTGTTTCTGTTGTCAGTCGTTGCTGAAAGAAAAAAAAAATCATATCAACAACAGAAGCATCTGTCTGGATGCAGATGAAGTTAAAAAAAAAAAAGGATTTTCTTGGTCCTTGTTAAAAAATTTGTGGCTCAGGAGCTGCTGTTAATGTGGGCTTCAGATGTCATCTGAGACACTGTGGTGTTGAACTATGTCAATAAAATAGCTTTGAATTAGCCTTGAAGTCACACTGAGCTAATTGTGAATTATAATATAATATTTTTTATCCATCCACATATCTTCTATCATGTGATATGTTAAAATCATAGACATTATAAAATGCTTTAATAATTAAACCTCTGAATTCAAAACAGCTCTTGTGTTTGATACATTTTTCAACAAGTAAAATATTTTCATAACGCTCAGAGCACGAAGGCACAGGCAATCTTTATTTCAATCAGATCACTCTGGTAGAGCCGCAGAGATGCAAAACTCACTTCCTATAAGACTGCATAATCTTTTTTTTGTTTGTTTTGTTTCTGTTTAATTAATACAACATACTTGAATTTCTTATCCACACCTGGATTTGGATCTGCAGCAAAACACCCACAGCAATAGGCAAAGGAGAGTTCAGAGAAATGAGTGCAAACATTTGTTGCGATAAGCAGAAAGAAAGTTGCGTTAAGACATACTGTAAGTAAAACAAATAAAACAAACACTGCTGGGGAAAAAAATCCCAGGTGGGGTTAATAAGAGACTGACTAACTTTCCATGCCCTGGGGTGAAAAAGCCACATAATCAGGTTTTTTTCATCTTTCATGTGAACAAAATTAAGAGCGTACTCTGCTGGACTTCAGTCTGTAATTGGCCTGTTTCTAGAAAGCGTATCCATCTGAGTAGTTGTTAGCAGGGTTTGGTTGCAGACTTACAGGTGATAGTAAAGCTCACTGGAGAGGACACAAGCTTTGCATCTGAAATGGGCTGAGTGCTGCAGGTGAACTGGGCATCCGTGTCTTCCTTTTCAGCAGAGTACTCCAGTATGGACGAAGTATTCGAGAGGCCAGTAACAGGGTCTACGTGCACAGATGCTTGGATGGAAATCCCTGGATAGAAAACAAACAAACTGTGTGAAAACCCTGGCAAGGAAACTATGTTGCTATAACCAGCAATATAACAAATGATGTAATGCTTTTGTTCCAAGGATATAAGACAAATATATGTAACTAAAATAAATGACATAGTGGCCCCAATATACACAATTCAATGGACCCTTGTGTTACTATTTAAAAATGTGCAACAAGATTAGAAACACAAACCTTTTCCATCAGCCACCAGGATTTTATTATTCTTTAGCCATGTGATATTTGCAGGTGGGTTGGCATTGTATGCAACACACTCTCCAAGCTGGCGAAGAAAAAAAAAAAAAAAATCTTAGAAAGTGACAAAACCTGAATTCGAAGACAGAAATACTGAGGAAAAAAAAACAATTTCATAAATCTATAATAAATCCATAGCTTTCAAAATGACAAAAAAAAATGTATGGTCTTTTTAGGAAATACACAGCGTCAGACTTCCTACGCAATAGACCATGAAATGCCCAAAGCATTCCTAAAGCCTCTCAGATCCTTTGGGTGTTTTAATTACTGAAGGGGGGCTTCTGCTCTTTACTAATTCATGAGAATCACTTCAAAGAACTCATTACTGTAGTAACATGGCCTCTGTTATGCCTCAAGAAACCTCAGTTCAAGTCAAGGATTTCCCTTGATCGTTTAATGCTTAAAATACTGTAGGTATAAGAAATGCTTGTCATTAAAACCCAAACCTTGGTTAGTTTGCCAATCTCTAGTTCCTCTGCTTTGTCAGAAATCTCCAGGCCTGCCGGCGTCTCTGCAAAACATAAAAAATGTGTCAATGAACCATCTGTGTGATTCTCAGTGAGTTGTGAGCTAAAAGCTGCACACATCACTCACAGCGACACATAAATTAAGGTTTTGAAAAAAATGTAATGATTTAGTCTACTGGCACACAGCACTTACTGTAGATCACCACATTGACGGGGAATTCTGTGATATCGGCGCCTGTCACTATCATGCAGGTGAAAGTCCTCTGGTCGCTCAGCCTAGCTGCAGAAAGCAGCAGGCTAGAGTTGGCTGCCATGCTTACACGGTCCCTGTATTCATCAGTAGCACTCACTGAGACATCGTGATCTGTCTTGACCAGAAGGTCTCCTGAAAGTCCTTCTCCTTTGTCCTGGATAACAAAGAATAGTGCAGTTGTTACATGTTTGTCACATATGGCATTTGTCTCCAGTTCAATGGAAAATCACAGCACTGCTTATGGGGTGTCATGTGGAGGGACAGATGCATGGTCCACTGCACAGAATATGCACTCAGACGGGGCGTGGTTCAGACATAATAAGTGGGTGTCAGTCGGACCTCGCCATTTTGAATCAATTGACCTCTACTGTGACTTACATATTTCCATTTAGTGATCTTTACATCTTCCGCAGTTATAGCTCCATTGTTGCACGGGATCTCAACTGTTTCTCCATATACTCCCACAACAGTCTCCAAACCACTGGCTGTAATGTAGAAAAGAAAACATTTTATGAGTTATGTCAAGTACTTTTATAGAGTCTGGACCAACACAGTATGACATTTTTTGAGGAAAAAATTTCAGTGTAATTTCTACGGATGTTTTTGTGACATTTATCAATACCACTTATTCAAGGAACTGCAGTACCTATAGAGTTCTGCTAATGTTACAGCTCTGGTTAAAAAAAAAAAAAAAAAAAAAAAAAAAACTACCTTTCCCTGCCCCAAATTTTATTCAAAACATTGCCATGGAGACAAAGTGCTTGAGAGGGGGATGGGAGGAGGGTGTTCAGAGAAGTGTCCTTATGGGTAGCAATGAGGGGTTAGAGCCGGAGGTCGGCAAGGAAGAAGAGGCTGCCACAGTCCAACTGTAAATGAGGTGTTGCTGAGCTTTTTGGTATTCAGATTCACATTTCACATCACTAGGATTTCAGGCTGAAGTAAATGCAAGAGGTGCCTGAATGGAAATGACAGTTGAAGGAAAAATTGAAACAGCTCATCAGCTGTTCATGAAAGTGTATGAGAATAAAGCAGTGACCGACCACTGTTCTGTCAAAGTAATAAACGATGTTGCTTTCTGTATTTACAACACAAATGCAAAACAATAAAGACTTTTAAATATTCAATGGTCAGTCAACCATGAAATTGTCTGATAAGATTTCTGCAATGCAACGAAACTTTCAAGACAAAGTGAAAATAAGTTAAAGGTTGTATTTGTTTTAGTTTAATACTCGCTTGTTTGAATCCAAGTAAATGCTTTTACTCTGGTTACTATTGTCTAAACCGGGCCACAGTAACAACTGGGACCGACAGGCATATTTACACAGTTGATTTAATGTCAGGATGAGCCGGCCAGTAACAGCCGTAGAAGCTTTGCATTTTGATCTGTTTTACTCAAACTAAACCTCCATTGTCAAGTGTCATTTTCATTTCCAGACAATTAAACAACTTCATAAAAAAGTTATGTTCTCTTGTAACACTTTTCACAAGACCCAAAAGTATCAAACAGCTTGCCTCAACTCAAGATATTCTGCTGCTATTTCTGCCCTCTTGACATTCAGCTGAACAAGTTCACACTTACACTTTGCTTGTCACTCATCTTTATGAGCTGTCAACACTGAAACAACATTGAGTCAGACACAGAGATAACCACAGTCTATAGACACGACAGGAAACAAATGACAAAAACCCGACAAATCTAATAACGTAACATCAAACAGGCATTTAATAACACTACTCCTTAAGTTGTTTCCGTTTGTTGCTGTTAATAATACGACATCCATGCCAAAAATCTTCAACAGTCACAGCAAGTTGATAAAATTTTTCCCAGGCATAGGAACCAGGGCCGTATTAAGCCAATGTGGTGCCCCTGGACGCAAGATTTCAGTATAAAAACACAGGATTTCGCTATAAAACATTAAAACAAGAATAGAAATAAACATTTGCATTAACAACATGTCCTAAGTCTAACAATATAATCCCGAACAACTGGCATGCTGCCACTTCCTGGTACACATACAGCGACACTGGGTCGCTACAGTATCACGGAATAATCGTGACTAATCGTTACTGGATCTTTAGATTAGTCGGCT
Source organism: Maxillicosta whitleyi (assembly GCA_029822895.1). NCBI lineage: Eukaryota > Metazoa > Chordata > Actinopteri > Perciformes > Neosebastidae > Maxillicosta > Maxillicosta whitleyi. Next base: position 11,142,880 of record JAPSES010000144.1, read on the forward strand.
ACTAAAATAATCGTTAGCTGCAGCCCCACTGTCCATTTTTCATTTCTATCTTTGCTTTTTTTTTTTTTTTTAACATTTCATCGTAGGCTATTTGGACTGACTCAACTGACAGGATGAAGAAAGGGGGGTTTAATGCTCTCATAAGCCATTATTACTCCGAATTTTACTTATTTTATTTGTTTTCATTCTAAATTAAAGGTTACATGACTATTTAATGAAGAAAAGTGTTACTATTTTAAGTGTATCTTTTTTTTTTTTTAACTTTCTGTTATGCAGTGCCCTCCCACTGGCTGTGAGTGGTCGGTGCCCCTGGGCACTGTGCCGCGGGCCCATATGGTTAATTCGACCTTGATAGGAACAGTTCTCTGACACTATCCATTTAGACCACGATTATACATATTGATCTAAACATTGTGGAGCTATTTATTTTGGGTGGATCTATTTAGGAGAACCTCACTTCCAAAAACCCCAAGGTAGGAATAGGTTAATGCTGGTCACATGATCAGAGTAGTAGCAGTGCTCAAAACGAATATGCAGAGGACTGACAGATACAGAAACATCTGATTAGAGTAAAATGGCAACTGTCAAAGTAAGGTGCATTTATGAAAACGACTATAATCGGTGCTTGCAGGTATTTTCATGAACAAGGACCAGCTTGTGTGGACATCAAAGCTGTGTAACCTACCAAGTATAAACTACTGAGAAAACACAGATACCGCAGCATTTCACCCACTTAGATACAATCCCTGCATTCAAATAAGCCTTGGCGACATTTATTACTGACAGCACAGGACAAAACAAACCTCACTGCATTTCAGCTGCTGACAGTTTCACCATGAATGCGTCACCATACACAGGGATCAGCTTTGTCACTTGTTGACTATAGCACAATTAAAACCATTTCCTGCATTGATTGCTGTCTTTGTCCATGATTTGCCACACCTAAAATTGTTTCCTTCCACATTATTAAGTAAATTACAAGGATTAAAAGCTTATTTAGAGTCGAGTCACACAATGATCAGCCTGAATAAGTGAATTTCTTTTATCAAAATGTCACCCGTTTTATTTGGAGCTGAAAGTTTTTAAACCTCCCCTCATATTTTAATGAATATGTATGAATACTTAAGATTTTGTTATCAAGCACATGATGAAGGTTGGATTTGATTTTATATTTAATCAAAAATGCACTTGTACTGTAAGTCTACATCTCTGTTTCCACCACATGCGTCAAACAGACAATTTACTGGACATTAGAAAGTTTTGTATGCATTTCACAGTGTCATGGTCACACACAAAAAATGGCATCTGGGTGTACATCAGTGCGATCCACCTGAAAAGGGAATGCAGATTGCAGGTGTGAACACAGCATGCTGATGCAGTCGTTCCACACTTGTGTTTTTTTTTTTCTTTCTGATGTAAATCTAATGAAACTGGCTCTCATGCTTGAATGGGCTTCAGCTGGATATGCAGGCTTCTGGTCCAGAAAAGATTGCACATGCTGGGCAAAAAAGAGAAAGGAGACATTGTGATTCTGTTAAGAGAAGGGAGTTAATGAGTTCTGTGTGCAGGATACAGGCACACGCTTTGAATATGTGTCAAATCTGGTCCTATCAGGCTGCATTTTATTTTCAAGTTATTTTAGGTGCCAAAAATAATCTGCAGTATCTGGATTACATGCCCACACATCTTGCACCTGGGCATATTGCTGCCAGAATAATCTAATGGGTGAGGAGACATTTCAATGTTTTTCAGAAACTAGTTGGCAACCAGGTCCACCTATGTTTTCCTGGCGTTGAGACTGCAAGTTCTCCAGAAAGAGTGCTGCATAACCTGCCCTGCTGAATCTTTCAATTGTTAAATAACAACAGTCAGTTATATCCACGTTACACTGCAAGCACTGCAGTGTTGGAAAAGGTTATCGCACTCGTCATATAATAGACTCCTTACATTTCAAATTCAAACAGACATTTTTGGAATATTCAAATAAAGCTGTGTTCAGCTTCTGTGAGAACTTTAAAAGAGCCTGTATTAAGCAAAGGGCTTTATCTGTGCAGATTACACTGTTACACAATGAAAACTAATCGCACATGTTGAGTTACAGAAGACAAAGCTCCTGCTGCTTACTGAGATAAGGTAATCCTTAGCAACAAAAGTAAGTGAACAGTATGACTTCCCACTCCCAAACATATGCACAAAGGCACAAATGCGACACGTCCACACAATGGTTTGCAAATGGAAGTTGTTTATTTGACAGCCGCAACAGACAGTGTAGAAAGTGAAATAAAATGCATATTTTTCAAAAGTTATATATCTAGGTCATTTTAGTGTTCAAAGTTACTTGAGTCGCAGTAATATTCATACTTATCCTGCTTTTTACAGTGGACATAAAAAAATTAGCTAATAGACTGATGGTAAATCAAGTAATAGACAGGCAAGTGACAGAGACAGGAGGCAGCACCACAGGAGATACTTTCATGTTCCTGATTAAGGCGCCTCTATCCCTGAGAAGAGACAGGTGACGACAGCTCAGATATAAGCTCGCCAGGGAAATCAGCTACCTCCCCGCACTAGTCTCTATATCCCTGTTTTGCTACCTTGTGCCCTCCTACTCCTGAATGTGTGTGTGTGTGTGTGCCTCGGGTATGTGTGCATGTCTTTCACAGCAACATCCAAAAGAAAACCAAGGCCCAAACTTATTAAGTGCTGAAAATGAGAATTGTGGAGTGAATAGAGATCCCATGGCGCATGTCCACAAAGACTTGATGGCAAATAGCCTCGCTTCAGAAGCATTTCAGTGGTGAGGGGGCAGACAGAACTGCTTCAACTAGATCAATAATGCTTGAGGAAGCGCTAGGTTCTTATAGTGTAGGGTGCTTGCATAAGGAGCAAGAAATCAAAGAAAACCTAACCTTCTGTGACATTACGCTTCTTGTCCTTGCCTCTTCTTTAATAATTTAACAAGCACGGAATTTTGATTAGACATATCAAGTATCTGAAATTAGAATAGATAAGGGATTTAATAGGCTCAATCTCTCATTATTTCCTGTCAAGGAAAATAAAGAAACAGCTGTCATATGGAAAGGTCTGAGGGAGCTGAACTATTGGAAAATTACTCTGCCACCTATCAGGGTCCCCAAAGCATTCTAACAGCAATTGGTAATATATGAGCTGCAATGGTTGCTGTTTTGCCAACTCTTTCGATCCATATGCGCACGTAGCTCATGTCTTACTGGCAATGACAAACAAATGATTGAATCTGAATTCTGTTATAGCACCGGTGAGGATGAGGGAAGTCTTCCACACCAGCAAACCAAACAGGATCTTTTTTTTTTTTTTTAAATACACACCAGCTTCCTCACTAGCTCAGTCTCTTGAGGGAAGAGGTGTAATCATGTCACTGATGGATAAGTGACAGCACACTTGTGCAACATCCTTTTCACACACTTCTGTCTTTTGTTGAGTTCGCAATACAAGCAGAATCAGAGAAACACCCCTCTCAACATCAACATTGTGTGCTCTATAATTTAGCTTTTTTTCCTGCCTATAGTAATTGCCTGTCAGTGTCTTAACAGCATAAAACTGGGGGCATCACCCTTTATTTTTTTAATTTTTTTATCTAACTACAAAGAGCTATCCAGTGGAAACAGCTAATGCATGTAACTGACTGGCTTTCCACGTAATGAGAATCTGCAGGCCAAAAATAGTCCTGTACGTGCGGTACAATGTTGCAGTGAAGAAAAAGTGGTAGAACTCTCTGTCCAAAACCAAACATGACACTTATGAAACATCTAAATTCATTTTCATTTTTCATTTGAAAAAACAGCATATTTGTTCATTAGAAAAAGTAAAATGATGAAATACTTGATTTAAATGATCACAAGAGTCAGTTGTTGCCTAAATTGAATCATTTTGCAGAAGTAGACAGAAGGTATAAGTTTGTTCTGAAGTACCTCGGGGTAGACAAAGGGCGTATCATGGTAAATGGACTGCACAGATTTTAAGACGTGCAGATTTGGAGTCATTTTCCAAGCCTCATTTTCAGCCACACCATCTGTTTTTGAGGACAGAATGTTTCCCGACACCCTTAAGATATTGCCCTGCGTCTGTTTGACCTTCAGAATGGAGTAATGGCCTTTTAGAGGGAACCGATGTGAAAAGGAGGTCCATTTATGGACGCAGGGACTTGGGACAAAGGTTTCATTTTCTGACAATCTTCCCACGGGCTGTGTCTGCAGTCCGGCCAAACAAGGCTGGTGTAGTCTTTCTAGTTTTTTAATAAGTGATCTATTTTCTATGGATTTTTATCGAAAGGTTCCACAAGTTATTAGTTTCACGATGGGAAAGGTTGTGTGATATATTACATTGTATTGGCATTAATATAGCACTCGATGTACAGCCACGCAAAGAAAAATATCGGGATGGGAAATTAGTTTCAGCTGCAGCAGACCAATTTATTTTATCATCTTTGTGCAACATACAAGCAGATATTACTTTTTTGGCTTCCGTCTTCTTTTTGACTGAATTAATTAACTAATTCGACAGAGTCACTGAAAACTTCTATACTAAATACATTGGAATCAGACGACTGACTCGCACCTTAGGCAATCAGTTACTAAATTGATTATTCACACAAATAAAATCAAGACAATAATTTAATCAGGAGTTTTTTCAGTCAAGAATTTCACTGTTTAAAAAGCTCATTTAGATTATCCAAGCAATAGAGTGCTCAAATACTTAATTTCCTCTTAATTGATGAAAATTCAGTAGGTTCTTTTTGACAAACAAACCTTAAAAACTGAGAAAAAAATAAATAAAATAAAGAAACCCCACACATTTTGGCAGCCTGCATTGCGCAGAGCCATGTTTGTCACCTCGGGGCAAAACAACCCTGTGTTCTGATAAGGAGGAGGATGGACAGCAAATGGAGAATTATGTAGAGTATACAACACACAGTACTATTAGTGTGAGTCTATTAGGCATAATGGCTCCCCTCTTTCACCCCAGCTGCACGGGCACATTTTGAAACCAGTGTGCTCCAAAAACAACAATGGTGTTCACGCTCTGCAAACAAAATGCCCACTCACAGAACCAGTGTTAATACTGCTTGTTAGTCTGGAAAAAAAAAAAAAAAACAGTCCAAAACTGTAATGTAAATGCGGGGACTTTAACAACAGAGAATGCACACGGAATTAAAATTAAAAGCATAACCATCAGTGCTCTTCTTGTATCTTTATTTTTCAGTGAGCTTGTAAGAACACGAACCTTCACACTTGTATCTCCGGAGAATAAAATTGAGTTTTCCAGTGTGAGATAAATAACATATTTTTCAAGAGCAAGACATACAGTATAGATAACTCTTTCTCCCCCTCAGGCAAGAAAACAACGTTCATTTGCTTCATCATGTGTGGTCAACAGACACACAGAGACGACAGCAGGCAGGAACAAGCCTAATGTATTGCCTGCAGTCCCACCTGTCGAGTTCCTATTGTTCCCTTGTGACTGAGATGCTGGCTCCATTTTCTCTAACTTCGGGCTTGTCCTGAAGAGCCCCGGGTGCCTGTGCAGACCTGCAAGCTAAAGGATCAGGTTTCTGCTTCCGTCTCTTGTCAAGAACCAAAACCAAGAGACAAACAAGAGAAGAAAAGCTCTACAAGGAGGAAATATCTTCTGACCTTTCAAGCACAAAAAAGGAGTTAGATGAAGAAGTTGCGTGTTTCAATAAAATTAATTGATTTAACAGTCTATCTGCCAAAATGTGAATACTTTTGATGATTTTACATGACACTACTTGTGTTTTCTTTCTCTAGTTCCTGATTTGATGTAGGCTGGGTTAACAGGAAAGGTACGACTTCAATGCACCAATTAATTTCATATAAGCAAAACCTGACACATGATAGCAATGATTGAATTGTTGCTAAATTTCCAGGTGTTTTGTTAAAATTCTTATTAAGATACACCGAGTTGCAACGGAACATATGTAAGACCATTTTGGATGTGATTGGTTTTTCGTGTCGTGTCTCAGCCTTAGACTTCTAAGGTTCATTTGTTTTTGCATGTTGTGTTTGGTTCCACTTTGAGACTTAAAACAATTCCCAGAATACCCATTGGCAATTCCCTCAGAACAGATTCAAACACTTGTGAGTCCACTGTGGGTTAATTGTGTAGGTGGAGTGAGAATAGGAGCACAGTCACTGGAATAATAAGCTCAAAGGAAAAAGTGAGCCGAGTTTAGGAGCACAGGATGCCTTGTGACTACACTTTACTCAGGTTCATTACAGTCACTGCCTGTGGTCTACAACTCACAAATCGTTTTGTAGAGTAGATGAATTTAACTGTAGGGGAAGTGGAAATGCCTTGACATGTTGCTACTAGGTCTGTGTCTGATCTGTCATGCAAGGCAATAAAAATTACTCTTAACAACCAAATGGACTTTAAATTGTCTGGTACATTGCCAAAACCTTGGTGAGCCTTTCCCACATGTATTCAGTTTTGGACCACTCATTTCTGTATTGTGAATGACTACTACTGCAGCTCTGAGGCTTGATGCAAAGAGGCAAACATAAAGATTCATAAAGAAGACCGAAAAACTCATTCCTAAGTACCTCTTGTATTTTTTCCCTTTGATTCGCAAGTGAGTTCAATGTGAGATTTTAAAAGGCACACACTGTCAAAAGTCTTAAATAAATGATGCCCAAGTTTCTTTAAATTACTGTCTTGCTCTAAGCATGCTGACAGCTCAATCAAATGAAACAATATGGCTTTAATTTAGCTGAAATTGTTCAATATCAAATAATAATTCTTGGCTCTGAAATGAGTAAAAACACAATTAAAAAATGTGCAGTACATAAAAGTAAGACATGTGTCTATATAGAAAACAGTGTTAAAAGGTGTCCGATATTGTGTATTTGACTGGTCACGTCATTTCATTTTCACATTTTGTCACTGAGAGGAGACTGATGGGGAAGATAAAAGCATATTACAGAGGGGCGATTATTACTCTAAATGACTTACCATAAGGTTTCCCTGAAATTGATCTTGTGGCATGATCATTAGTCTTTAAAATGTTCTCCCCTGCACACTCGGCCACACGAGCCTCTGTAAAGCCCTCTTTAAAAAATGTCATAAATTGCATCAGCGGATGAGCTGCATTGGTGGAGGGACTGCTCTTAAAAACAGCAGCCTGCTCAAGTGATCGGGCGGTAAGTGCACTCAGAAGTCACATCCATTATGTTGTGAATTATGTATTTGAGGAGTGATGGCCGGCAGGCCTGAGGGGGCAATGTGGTAGTGGGATGTCTGTTGGTCGACTGGAAGCAGATCAGAGGAGAGTCCACGTTCATGACACTAAACATCCACCAACAACTCCCATAATCATGTACCATTAAAGACGGCAACATTAGTCCATTAACAAAGCACTGCCATGTTGTTTCCTACTCATCCATTGACCCGTTCTAATGTAACGCAACATTTTGGCAGCGACTCCATCCTTCTAGAGCTGACATTACTGCAACCACATCTTCAAATTATGAATGAAATTTCTGTCTACTGCAGATGATATTGGAAGCTAATTGATCTGCATGTCTTGACTAGGTCAAATGTTAAAAACTCAATGTGTGAAGATAATAAAACAACTGTCCCACACTTGCCCTTCAAAGTCATGTCTTAAAAATAGACATAGCTTCCAAGAAAAGCACAAGTTTACAGTGTATTTGGGATTATCAAATCATATATTGGTATCACATTGAAAAAAAAAAAAAACTGGGCAATGTCATTTGAATCCCTCTGCTGCTCAGATAAAGCCAGTTTTAATTAGGGTTACTATATGAGGAAATGATAAAACATACCTTGGAAATGATGGAAATGATAATATAGCCCTTTCTTTCTAATTGTTTTCACATCAACTGTGATGTGTGATCTGTGTTCTGTGAGCTCAACCAAAGGTTAAAACCTTGAAAATGTTTTTAAAAAATCTTTTGTAGAAAAGAAAGCCATGTTTAGTCTTAACATTAAAAGACTATTATTATACAATCAGCAAAAAGGAAATTAACAATTCTTCAAGTAAAATTCTCTTTAGACAGACTTCTTTGCAGTTTGTTTTTTTACTGAAAAGTACCAGAGAAAGGATGTCTATCTATTCATTTAAAAGTGAGTGTATTTCTGTATATAAGGTTCACAAGGCTATAGTTTAATAAAAGTCGATCCAGATTGCATGATTATAAGCCACTTCAGTGTTCACCATTTCTTGAGTTATTTAAATGTAAACATTTTCATATGCCAAACAGCCTTCAAATGTTATTAAATTTGTGGACAACATAGGCATTAGTGAATTTCTCCTTCTCTCCAAATCAGCATCCACCAAACCAGAACTATTTCAGTTGCTGAAGCACTTGTAGGTATGTTTGTGGAGAATTCTGGTAAATGTAACCACACATTAAACCAGTTTTACCTTGGGATAGCTTTGACCCGGGTTCCTGATTAGCTACACTTGGCTAATTCTTCAAGAGAGAATTGTAAACATGCTAAAGGATAAAATACAAGGAGTCACAGCTCAGCCCATGGTGATGCGGTAGAAAAGAAAATGTGCATGAAAGGCAACAAATGCCCTGAAACGACAAATCTGCAGCTCTGATTCATTTTCCACAGTGCATTCCTGTATCTCCAGTTGCACTTGAAACATTTCTGTTTCATGCACCTGAATTTAACCAAGTCTTGATAACAGATATCTGATCTAATTATATATGTAATATAGTACCCTGGTGGATTTTACTAGGATTGAAATAACGAGGCACAGATAAATGTATGCAGTTTCTCAGAGGGGGAAGTCTTGCTGTTTGAAAATTCCTTTTTGCCTGTGTAATTAAAATTACAGATTCCTTTCCTCCAGCAATCAGAGAAGCAACCCAATTAAGGCTTTAAAAACACAGTCAAACTGATGATAAAATATGATGCAGCCTAATAAAATAAATGTTAGGGTTACAGAGGTGTAGCAGATGGTGTGATACTCCAGATGGAGCCTTTTACTGTAGTTAAATTTTAAAAAATACGCTGAATTACTAAAAAGTTTAAACAGATACCCATAAACTTATGTGCCAGAAATAAATCTTCAAGTCACCATGAGGTTTTTTATCTTCCCCTATTCTCCCACATGTGTTAATAGGCAGCTATAAAATATTCCTAACACATCCAAAACAACCTTCTTGACATCAAAGTGCTTGTCGTTTCACCAGGTCTCTTCAAGAGGTATCACATCAGACAGGAGGTATCAGTTTTTTTGCATACAGGACATAAACCTGCCAGACTCTTGCCTGAAGCAGCAGAGCCAAGTGGAGCAGGATTGACTTCTAGTAAATGTCTCCACTCTGGATCATATATTGACCCTATATAATCCATTAGATAGACAGCATATATAATGCATTTCATTATTGGTCTCAGGGGTCCTCAATGCTGGAGTCATAGAGGACACGATCAAAAAATTAGCTGATTAAAAGGTTTGACGGAGAATATTCCATAACATTCTTGCAAATTAATTCATTAGTGCACTTCTATATCCGACAACATGTCCCAGTTTTTTTGAAAGTAAATGATTTACGGCTTTTATATATCGTTATAGTTTAGGATTATGATAATGATAACAAGATGGTTTCAGCTCATCATATATTACATACAGTAAGCCAAGGGTCAGGACAGGAAGAAAGACAGCTCTATCCAACTAAAAGCTTCCTCTTGTTCAAAGTAAATTTAGTAAATTAGATTATAATGTTGCAGCTGCTTTTAACCATGCTGTAATCAGCTTTTTGTTCAAGTACCTGTCTGTCTGTCTGCAAAACAGCCACGCCTTATCCCTGCCCCCACCCCAAACTCTCTCAAAAGAAAGAGCTTTGAACATTTGTAGCAGATAGGACCCATGGGAACAGTTGTATTTACTATTATAGTATCTGCATTACTACAGTACATTAGGGTTGCAGGTGCTGCCTGAGGATACCAATCAGACCTGCTGTCACAACACACTCCTATTGAAGTTTAAATGGGTGCTCGTCTACACAGCAGAAATGGAAACAAAGCCGCAGCCCAGGCATGTGGTGAGACAGAAAGATGAACCGGCCCAGGTCCAATCACTTTTCTACATGGGTAAACAAGAATGCATTTAGTTATTGATCCTAAAGTGGCTCATTAGATGCTGCATGGGGCTAGGACTAATATTTTCTCAACACAAAATGAATGATTAATTGAAATTTGTGCAATTGCTGTATTATTGCCTGAACATGATGCACAGCATCTACCTCCCTGTTCCAATAATGTATTCCTTGATATTCTGTAAACAACAGAGAATATTAACAGGTAGATAGATTCATTTGCTCTGCAGATGGCTTGTGTCTGAGCTTTCATCTTTGGTAATTGCCGCAACAAGACCGATACTTTCACATTAGTTGAGCAAGGAGTCATGTATGCTGTCGTGCACTGATAGTGACAGACCTGACCTTCTAACCCTTCAGTGTGAAACAAACCAAGGAAGGCTCCCCATTCCAATAAGACTGACTGGTATTAAGGGAGCATGACTGTTCCAGATTGTGTCTTGCTTCAGTTTTTGGCGCTGAGGGGGTCCTAAAGCCTCTGCTAGTGAACCAGAGAGCGGCAGGAGGAATACATGGAATGCAGATAATACATACAAAGGATTATGTAGCTGCTTGTACGTCAGATCTGCGTGGTTTCACATTTAACACCCAAAAGACCATGGTCCGTTTCAATGGATTCCTGTGAAAGGTTTGAGATTAACAGGGGATGTCACGCCACTGGGTCTTCCCTCGACTTCATAGCTTTCAGATTTATGTGGCGGGAGAGCTGCTAACATGGTTTTATTAGTTTAAATTCCAGCGGCACTATGTTGAATCCTGTGATGTCTTTGTCTACCCCATGAAGAGAAGAATGTTTGCTTATGTGAAATAAATTCGCTTTTGTCCACAAAACAATTTGTCTTTTGTTGAAGCAAGGTCACTAATAGTGTTATCTTCCTTTTTCAGACACATAATAGATAAAACTGTCACAACAAAACCTGTCCTGCTTTGGTTTGCTTCTTTTATTTTTGCTGATTGAGATAGCTACGGTTTGTGTAATTCAGCATGTGTCACTGTCATCTCCTGTGCAAGGCCTTTAAGGTATAATAATTTCATTAGTACTTAAAAACTTAAAAGTTGAATGCACACAACAGCGTGTATAGTCAATTACTGTACATTGTTCTTATCAGTGGTGGAATATAACAAAGTATTGTTACTACGTTACTGTACTTAAGTATTTTTTTTTGTATTTGTACTTTACTTAAGTAAAAATAATAATGCATACTTTTACTTTTACTTCACTGCATTTTGTGGTAGTTATCTGTACTTTTTTACTCTACATTTTGGAAATTGATGCTGTTACTCATTACATCGTGTTAACATCTTTTCTTCTAATCTTTTTTTTAAACTTTTGGTCTAAATCTTGCATGAAAAATCACACATACAATATTGACAACAATCTTTTCAAAACACATAATATTGCTTGTGAACACTGAGCAGTGACATTGGCAGAGGTATAAATAAGTATGTCTACATTCTTTATCATAATGTCACAGTCCACAGACTGACATTGTGTGAGTACTTGTACTTTTATACTTTAAAGTACATTTTAAAGTATGTACTTAGTACTTTTACTTAAGTAAGATTCTTGATGTAGTACTTCTACTTGAGTAAATATTTTGCATTGGTACTTTTACTTAAGTACTAAACTTCAGTACTTCCTCCACCCCTGGTTCTTATTCTGTTTCCTTATTGAAAGTGGTGGTCCTCAAGGCTCTACCATGGGACCATTTCTTTGTTCTATTTTCAATCATTACCTTCATCAAATTATTTAACTGTTAATCTGCATTTTCATTTTCTTATTAGTGACTGCTCATTCTTTGACTTAATTCAAATTAAAAAGAAAAATACTTTTAAGATTTCAGTTTCGAAAAATGCCCCAACAAATACTTACCAAAATTCAATTTGAAATCTAAAATTCAAAAATTAAAAAGCATTAGCAGAATGCTTTTTCATTTTAAAAACATTGCTGCATTATTTCACTCATAAATAAAGTCATTAATAAGTCATCTGATGTGCGTTTTCATTTCCTTATTCATGTAGCACATTTCATGACGCACCTCACCTCGCCTGTCGTCGCTGCCCTCAGGAATACGAATAAGGAAATGAAAACGCTTATTAATGACTTTATGAGTCAATAAAGGCACACATTTCTAAAATTAAAAAGCATTCTGCTAATGCTTTTTAATTTTCGAATTTTAGATCTCAAATTGAATTTTGGTAACTATTTGTTGGGGCATGTTTGGAAAATGAAATCTCAAATGTATTTTTCTTTTTAATTCCAATTAAGTCAAAGAATGAGCAGTCACTAATAAGAAAATCATAATGCAGATTGGATGATTTATTAACAATTTTATTTATGAGTCAAATAATGCAGCCACACTCTTAAAATGAAAAAGCATTTCTACTAATGCATTTTTATTTGGATTATGGTAACTATAAGCTTCCATACTCTTCATGTCATGTTAGAAGAAGAAAATGTAATGGCCAGTACTAATGAAATTTATATATAAAAAAAAATTATTTCTGTTTTATTGTTCTGTAACATTTTACCATTCTTGGTCTTATAGATCCCATAGAAGAGAGGCCATACGTCACGGTAAGTGCTTTTAACCATCTGCCCTGCTGTTACAGATCCTACACTGCTGCCCTTCTACCTCTCATCATGTCTGGTGTGTTCAGAACAAGCTGCTTTTTTAGAAGACAAAGCCCAACAGACCCATCTCATAGTGAGCTAAACTGGTAACGAAGAGACAACTGGTAACAGAGAGACATCTGGCTTCACACAAACACGTCAATACGCAAAAATGTGCCAAACAACACTTGCACCACTGAAAAGATGTTCAGAATAACTACAATGTGGCCTAAGGAACTCAAGAGGAAAAAAATCTCCATGGGAATGTTCTGCACAGAATATCCCCTTAAAGCAAACTGAGTCAACATGCTGTTCGCAAAGTCCTCTGGAGCAACGAGCTTCCTCTGCTGCAGGGTCAGACAAAACAGGGGCTCAGGGCAGAAGCTCCCCTGAAAGTCTGGAAAAGGCTGGTGTAATTTTAACTGAACAAAAAAACACTACTGATAATAAAGTTTACCTACGCAATGGGAACATTTTTTTTTTTTTTTTTTTTTTAGCTGAGATTGTCAAGTAGCTCTAGGGGGTGAATGTGGGTTGGCCAGTGTACCATTTTGGTCCAAAATAAAATAATTCAAAAACTATTGCATGGGTTGCTGCTCACATTTGGCTCTGGCATTCTTATTCCCCAGAGGATGAATCGTGATGATTTCTACAATGCTCGGACTTTCACTACCATCACCAATATAAGCCTCAAATCTCATATTTGTAATAAAATGCCTCAAGATCTAAAGACTGAACCTTTTCCACTCCAAATATTTCGACTTGTTATGGCAGATAATACACGGGTTTAATAGCTATACAGCAGCTGCATGCTATACAAGTGCATCATTCCAGGGTTTTGGTTTGCACATGGCGTCTACTCGACATGGCTCTGGGACACTTAAATGGAACAGATCCATCAATAATGTTATTAGAATAACCCGTGTTTTTCTTGCAGCAACAAGCTGAAATATCTGCAGCGAGAATGGTCTACTGGGTAAACGCTGTGCTCCCATCAGAGTTATAGCAATAGTGAATATTTCTTCTTGCAGCAGCTTCAGGTTCCAAGGTTAGTGACAAACGACAGCAAAATGTATGTCTGTTTGGTGTTAATAAGCTAATGCTTACTAGACTTACACAAATGATCAACAATGTTAATTGCAAAGTATCAGTAGTACATGTTAACATAGCCTTCAGAGCACACTGACATTACCAATAGCTCAAAGTATCACCTTACCTCGGCGTAGCTTCACGAAGCTGCTGGCATGCTTCCACACTTAGTTTTGCTTTTTATAATTAGATTTTTTTTTCCAACAAGGGAACAAAAGATGACTGTAAAAAGAGATATGGGGGGGGGGGAATTAAATGTTCATGCTCATATTATGTTATTAATATGAAAATTGCATATTTGCAGATGTAATGACCCAAGACAGGAAAAACGAGTAAGCACAAGACGCTATCAAGGACGGGGGGAGATCAATACATGCATATTCAATCAAGCTTAATGTCTGAGAAAATGCAGCCCAGATGAAAAAGGTAACAAAGTTACTTCAATTATTAAAATCCCTGTGGAAGATATTAACGTCCCCACATATATGCATCTACTGACAAACTGTAGCTGTGATGCTATCTGGGTTTCTAATGGCTCTGTTTAAGAATGCACGCATGCTGTCCACAATAAGACAGGTAATGCTGAGATTTTCACCAAAAATAGTACATAAGCCAGGCCACTTCACCTTAAACATCACTAAAGTAATCATCATTCTCATTGTCAGAGTTCTTGTGGCTTGATTCTGCTGCGCATTATGATTAAAGGAGGAAATGATGTGTCATCTTTTCTGTATCTACTACATATGGGGGGTGGGGGGGGG
>JAPSES010000144.1:11157576-11170759 GCA_029822895.1 Maxillicosta whitleyi
TGGGTGGGTGAATGGTAGCATAATGAGTTATGGCATCTTCATTACTCAATATTTAACACTGCAAAGTTCATTTAACAACATCCTCACTCCGTAGCAAGGCCAGACATTGTAATAATGCATTTTTATATGACACAGGCCTACAGTAGACAGGCTGCTTGTGACTTTACTGTTAAACACCCCCTTTTTTTTTTTCTTTTGTGACCACCCTGCTGTTGAGCCAGAGAAAAAGCATGAGTCATATGCATATTTTTTTTTTTGTACTAAGAGGATAAGTCAGTACAAATGTCAGCATTTAAATTGCACTGGTGGGATGTGTAATGTTTAGAAATTCTCCCCAGGAACACGAGGCTACTTGACCTCTTAAGATTTCCCATTAGAAAATTAAGCATTGCATCCAATTAACAGACAAGCATCTCTTCACCTTCCTTCTAGTGTCTGGTGGTGACAAATCCAAATACTTAGCAAAGTAGAGCATCTTATCATAAAACACATCTACAAGTCATGCATCAACAAAGCATCTCTAGTGGGGTAATTGCCATGCAAAAAAAGCCTCCACTTGACTCCTATGAATAAAAACTGACACTAAATTTGAGGCAAGCAGAGATGTTGCTGTGGCTGCATTTTCTTAGAACAAGGTGGCTTTGAATAAGACACTGTAATCTGTTGTGAGGATTACATTTCTTATCATTTAATCATTATTTTACCAAGAAGTTACAAATTAAGCACTAAATGTGGAACTTCTCGGTAAAATCAGAAGCATACCCCACGGCCAACATATTCATGGCTGTTGTGTGTTCTTGTTTTCTAAATAACCACAACATCTACAATGTTTCAACCAATTTCTCCACCTGATAGACCATAACAACCGGAACCGAGTGCGTCACTGGACAAATCCTCTATTATATGGAACATTTTATATAATCTTTGAGCTTTTCCAAGAGTGTGTTTCAAGATTTCTAATGGAGAAAACAGATGGATTCAAAGTATAAGAGTGGTCTTGTGTCTCTTTTAGGCATTCCTTTTAAGTTTCAAGGGTAGTCCCAAAGGTACCGACTCACTGATGACCCACAGAGGTGGGTCAACCATTTAACTTTTTATCACATTTCTTACTCAGCTCCTGCAGAACACCAGGCTTTTAATTCCAATTAGACATATACTTTTGGTATCCTCTCTGAATGAGAGTCTCCCTGAATGAGAGCTGCTGTCTCCTGCAAGTTCAACCGAAGCAGCAGTAATCAAAGATAGCTTCAGGCACCACAGACTGCTGCTGCAGTCTATGAGGGAAGGGTGGTGGACATCAGTACAACACAAAGAAACAGCTTTTAAAATGGCAAGAATGTGAAAAGCGAGGTCAAACGCAGACATAAAATCTATTGTGTCAGTTCTCTGTGGCCAACACATAACAGCGGGCTTCATGAATGAAGATTTGCTAAGCAGCATCAGGAAGAACAGAGTCACTTCTCAGTATTGAGAAGAACTCTAGGATGTAACACAAGATGATTCTGAAGACAATATTCCATGCAATTTATTAGTTGGCCTGAGGCTTAAAATGAATGTTTCACCTTCTGTACAAAAGCTGTGTCAAACTAAGTGATTTCCCTGAACCTCGGACAAAGTCAAAATAAAGATTTAATACAATAGCAGACTCATGTCTTGAAACTTGACTCTAAAGAATAGGCAGAAATAATGACTTTAAGGAAGGGCAGGCATAAATATCCAAGATTCAGTGTTGACCTCCTTTGACACTCCCACATGGAAATAATCTGCTCTCAGAGGCAGAAACAATGGAACTGTTCCGTTTTTTTTTTATAACATAGATTTTAATGAGAAAAAAAGTTAATGAAATGTAATTTACAACAACAAAGGCCACCATCAGCCCTTACCCCATGGCTTTGAACAGACACGCACTGCTTTATATGGTCTTTTAGATATTCTCTGAGGTTGACAATTAACATCACAGTTAATGGAGGCCCCAAAAAGAATTCATTAAAATAAAGCAATGATTCTGATGGAGAATTTGAACAAAGATCCAGGCCTTGTTAAAGATGGGTGTGGCCTCAGGCTTTTCATATGGAGCAGAGATGTCCCCCTCCCCAGTCAGGTTGCACATGTGAAGGGTAGGGACAGGCAGCAGCTACTCTGTGCCCTCTCAGAGGGGTGTGTGCTGTTCCATATTAATGACAAAGAGAGGAGCAGGAGCAAGAAGTCGCTATCATACACTCATTTGTTTAAAAAGAGCCAACCTCACAATACAGTCGGCAGGAGTCCACAGGAATCCAGTGAAAGCTGGGGGCTGCGTCAATGACAAAAGACAGAAACAACCTCACTTTTTGTCCCTGAAACAAGGGCTACCCAATTTCAGACTGCCGTTGGTCTTTCACCAAAACCAAGGATACCTTCATGCATTTCAATAGGGGTATTCCTGCATAAAGAAAGAAGCACTACTGCATAGCACAGTCATCTCTCTCCTGTTGTTAAGCCTTTCTTTTCGGGCTGAAACAATGAAACTCTAGTCCCTCCCCTTGGATGACAAATAAACCATTACTTTACACAGCAGAGGGAAAAAAAACACTTGACAAAAACTGGGGAAATGGGAAGCTTGGATTCGAGTGCATTTAGTAAAACATTCTTTCTTAGTTAAAAATCGTCCCCGTACAGTTGAAAGAATAAAAGTCTAAAACAGTATATATATTTAAAAACTCATTATGGTGATAAATTCCACCAGCCTTTATGGACCTGACCAGCAATTTAAACCAAAAATGGACAGCAGAAGAGGCAATTTCAGCTGAGATTATAAAAATTGAATATATCTCACACTTTGCTCTAAAAGTGGAGCAAGCCAATCACCAAAGTGTAATTAAGATTCACTTTCTGCTGTTTTACTGATAATCCTGTGTGTAAAACTGTCAGACGTGAACAAAAGGCCTTTTTCTCATTGAGTCGTTGGCTGAGAGTGATTGCTTTTGCCACACAAGTCCTTTTATTTTCTCAAGGCAAAGCCACTCATACATCTCCCCCCTCAGTAAGGCCAGTAGAGTGTGACATGTAGGAAACTCAGCAGGTTCATGTGGTAGCTTATTTCGTTATTGCTGTTTCATTGCATCAAATCAAAAGGTGAGGGTTTTTTTGTTTTTTTTATTGGAACAGAATTTCTGATATTTTGGAGCTTGTGCCACAAGAGAATGAACTTTAATCAAGCTTGATTTAAAGTTATTATTGAGTAACAGTGAGGGAGGTACTTACATGAGTGATGGGAACACATTGCTTTTCTTCCAACAACTGCACACACAAGCAGGAATCATAAAGAGACACTCGCCCCCTTCATGGCCCTAAACCAACACTGCTCCACCTGTTCAGCGTCCTGCTGGGGGTGGAGGCTGAGCAACACTGTGTGAGTGTACACCACTGCAAGGCTTTGTGTGAGGCGCAGGGCAAACAAAGACAAAAAGCAAGGCAGTAATACATTTCTATCTTGAACTCTGTTGCATAGTGATGGAGTTCTGCGAGTCTGTTCTCTTTGTTTAAAGCATAAAGTTATTAGCAGGATCTGAATTTATTGATCATTCTTCCTTTAATTAATGTGTAGCAGAGCAAAGTTACTATACCATATGGTACAGACGCATATATTATGAGCATCATCTCTCCAGGGACAAGCTGATGCATCTGTCTAATTTCTCTAATGTTTCTGTACGAGTCTTTTCCTCAGGTTAGTAGTTGACTTTAATATGCTAATTACTAGTTTGAGACTCGAATTAAGAAATATAACCTGCCCTTTGGTCTTTTCTTTGGAGCACTGATTGTTATGTAACAGCCACATTTCATTAAGAGAATTAAAACTTCGGGTTATTTTCACTCACCCACAATTTCTTCTTTATTTTTAGACATTTGTAATTTAAAGCTAAAGTTAGTGTGTCACTTAATTAAGCCTGATCCTCACTTTGAGGCTATAAACGCCAATGCCAGGGGCGCTGGTAGGAATTCAGCACCCCCTGATGGGAACAGACACAGGGCGCCCCAATCTAACACAACTTTAATTTATGGTATCACTCTGACTGTCTGAATAACCCAGGAAAATTTCCCTCTTTTTTTTTTTTTTTCTTTTTTTTTTCCCAGGATAGCATCTTTGCATGCTGGTCACATTTCAACTTGTTTCTAAATTCTCATCAGTGTCTGAGGAGCACATAATCGGCCATCTTGTCTGATGTAAATTCTCTATATTGAACATCTGTTTCTTTCTTACGTTTCAACTGCTTTGTGATTTTTTTTTTCTGTGTGCAGCACTAGCAATACTGTCTGACTTGACACTCCCAATTCTGAAATCGACCTAACTGAAACTCATCAAAGGGCCAGATCAAGCAAAAGGGAACATTAGTATCAAGTGTTAAAATTTCAACTATCATTTCTCAAATAGGCTCATTTTTTAAGCTAAAGAACTATATTTTATGGAACTGTTTACAAAATTTCAGTATCACTTGTTGAAAAAAAGATAGAACCAATAAAAAATAAAACCTAAAAAGGGCTAAAATATGTAAATGCACTATTAACTTTAATAATAACATTGTTTCTTTCTTGTATAAGTGATATTTTAAGTCTGTGAATCTGTGGAGACTAATTATTCAACAGTGCAAGAATATAGAAAGGTTATGTACAATCCAATTATTTGTAAAATATGCTCTGCTCTTAGCTGTATGTATCACTTCGGTTGTAATATGTTTTTTAAATAAAACTGTTTTGGCATGTTTGTAGTGTTTTAGTTCCAGCAAAGTCTTTTAACATGACTACTGTACAAAGTGACAAACTGCTGTCCCTGCGTCACAACATATTTGTTATTCATAAAAACTTAGCTTATATAACTTATAGCTAAAGTCATATGTTTCATTTGGGATCAGTTTTTATGTGAAGAGTATTTTTGTACAATACATATATATTGATATATATATATTGTTATATATTATTGAACAAGAAATGTGTCCCCATGTCACCACTTGATCTGGTCCCAAAACTAAAAGGGGAGTCGTACATCGTAACAAAAAACCATGGTGTGGTATGAGGAGAAAAATCCACTTCACACTTCACACTGAGCACAGATGAGAGTCCTAGATAGTTTCATGAGATATTGAGAGTGGTTAAATTTGGGTACCCTGCACTTTTTAGGCAATTTTCAGCAATCTAACTATGAGCACGAACTTCTGATTAATAGCGGTTTCATTCTTTTGTTTGTTTAAAAGGATTTCAGTCTGACTTACATACATTTTTCATTGTGTTCAACAACAGCAAGAGACTGACAAGTATAAAAAAGAAAATGCACCTATTTTTTTTTTTTTTATAAAAGCTGCGGATTCTCCTTTGTTATTTTATATTTACTCAAAGTGTAATTACTTCTCATTGCATCTTGTTTTCATTTGACTACTAGACAGATAGTCTATATTTCCAAAAAGGGATCGAAAGAGAAAAGTTCATTATATCTACTTTAAGATAGGAAATGCTAAAATGGTAGCACAAAGATGGAAGAAAGATGCAGCATCTCTATTCAAAGCCATGATTCGGTTCAGTTGCCATACTTTTCATGAATGCATTGAATTTTGCATGAAGGGATACAATACTTTGCAAGTCACAAAGAAATCTGTTTTCAAAAGGGGAAACAACCACAAGCTGTCTTCAGACATCTAGAGGAAAGTACCTCTAAACAAGATGGGACGTGCACCAGCACACAAATCCATAGTTGTACATAATCTTACATATAAACCAAGGATGTAATTAAGGCTGTTATTTCCTGTGAATTAGCATTGCAACATTCACGAGACAAGCCTTGACATAACCTTGTTAAAGATGAAAGAAGGGAGAGTGAATCTATCTCAGGTGAAATTGGGTGACCCCGCTAAGAGATTAGTCCATTAGCGAAGGGAGAGCCCTGCTTGCTTGACATGTAATACCAGCTGTGACACCGAGCGCTGTCTGGCAAGGAGGGGCCATGGGTGGGGGAAGGGTGGGGACAAGTGAGTGAACAAAAAAACAGATGCATCTTTCCAGACTGTTTGTTCTTAGAGTGATCCAGAGGCTCCGTTTTTCTCTCTTTCTTGGCCTTTAACGCTGAAACCCCCTCAAGCTGTTTCTTTTTCATCTTTTCAAATACAATAAAACTAAAATCTGTTTTTGATTAAAGTATTGATGTAGTTTTATTACAAATCCCAAACTCAATAATCCACCTCAGTAAGATTTTACTCATACTGAACCCATAGACAAAAACCACAAATATGTTCGGATTTGTAGTGATTCCAGAGGATTTTTTATAGTTGAATGGGAAAACTGACTTTTTGTAACAACACTCCAACAACCCAGATACTACAAGACATCCCTGGCCTGGCCATCTGTTGTCCAAGCAAACACACACATGTCTCGCCCATCACTTAAGACAACGTGCCTGTCGAACACACACAAGTGTCGACGGCCATAAAGTCTAACCTCATTACCAACTCAGGGCACTCTCTTCCACTCTCAAGCACACGGCACTGCAGTGGAACGGCGGTATAAAAACACCTTAAAAGGGCCATTCGTTTCCTCTCAAATAAACCACCTGAGCCTGACTGATAGGTGCTGCATGGTGTTAATTTACAACAACAGGCACCACTGTAGTGTGACGAGGTGGAGGGGAGTACAGTGAGATCAACCTCTCCAGCCTTTTCTTTCTAAGGGAACAGTCGGAGCTCTGGTGCAGCTTTGCTTAATGGCCTGGCTGAGTGATGTGAACACATGGTGCCGCTACCTGTTGGCCTGTCATGGCTCACACAACAGAGAGGAAGGAAACAAGAAAGGGAATAAACATATTTTTCACAAATATGAGGAGTAGCAGGTCCATTTCCCCTTCTTCTTCTCCTTCTTCTTTTCTCATGTTATCAGAGCAGAATGACTATATGACTTGAATAAATGTATGAAAATTGCCACTTAATACAAATTTAAAGTACAAGTACATTTCATGCCTGAAACTTAGGAGCATGACTAAACTGCCCACATCCAAAATGAGCCATATCCTCAATGTAATTAAGAGAGGCAGTCCAATAGGAACGATTTCCCCACCCAACAGGCAGCCCATAATTACAATAAATCAGAAAGGATGTGTGAGCGCAGCATCGTTGTGTTCAGCAGCCCGGTTAACAGGAGGGAAAACACATGAAAAAAAAAAAAAAAAAAAAAAGAGGCATCACGATGACATCATAGAGTGAGCACATGTGAAGACATGGGGGGTGATAACTACCTCACCGCCTCTCCCATCATTTTGGAGAAGAAAAGACTGGCACATGTGGCACAATGGCCGAGATCCCATTTCACAGAGGGACTTTATGTGCATTCATAAACCGACGCCACTATTTACTGAAAATACAAAAGCATTTTTTTTTCTTTACTTAAGTGGAGTTAAAAGTCACTGATCTTATTTAATATTGATGCGTAAAATGTAATTTACGCACAGATTGTAGATTTTAACTGATGACATTGTGCACTGGATAATACAATTATAATTTATTTAAACTCAAACCACATCCTGAGATCATCCATGACCTAATAGGTATGTAACCTTTGAATTAAAGGAACTATTTTATTTATTATGTGATTCAATAAGTTCTAACTCCAACGTACCTGCTTACTCTTATCCTGTAAATTTGTTCCAGAAGCTGGGCTGAAGTTTTAGTTTCACCTGCATGTGACACCTGGGACTGTTCTTCAAACCTCACCCCGCGTGGAAAAAAAGCGCACGCACACGCACGCACACACACACACACACACACACACACACACACACACACACACACACACACACACACACACACACACACACACGCACACGCACACGCACACGCACACGCACACACACTCACTACATACACCCACACACAGAGCTACTGAGACAATGGGTTACCTTGGTGGAGAAGCGCGGCGATAAGGAAGGCGCACAGGCAACCGGCGGACAACAAGTGCATCCTTGCGAGTTTTACAGATCCTCGGTGCTGTTTCAGAGGTGCGTTTAAACCACTTGGTTGAGTTCTTTAATGGTCTAATTCTTGGGGACTTGAAGTGGTCCTCCGCTGAGTCCGATATTGAGCTTGTAAAAAGGCGGCTCACTTCAGTTTTGGCTCCTTTCCCAATGTGGCATGTGCTCGCCAAGTCGCGCTCGCATCAGTTCTGGTGGAACAGGTAATTGTGAGGGGCACAGACGAACGCGAGGGCGGGGGATACTGTCTGCAGCCCCGCCCCTGATACCCCCACCCTCCCCTGTCACCCTCCCTCCCACTCTCCCTGCCTCTCGCTCTCGTCAGCTCACCCACCCCTCCTCCTTCTCCTTTTTTCCTCCCACACACAAGTGCAGCCCCCCTCCATACCCCATCCCTTTTCTTAAGAACCCCCTCCTTAAATTCACCCCTTCACCCCATGCTCCCTCAACCTTTCTCAACTCCCCCTTTCAATCCCCCAACCCTGCTCTTTCACTCTTTTCATTCCACACCGCACGTACACACAAATGCGCAAACAGGGAACCTTCAATGAAGCAGATTTCATGCAGAACAGCCAAAGGTGGAACAAGGAGGCTACAGTACAACCTAAATACTACCAGCAGCTACGTGTAAGTGAAAATGTGCAATGGAAAACACATACACTAAATGTTTTTAGTGATATATTTGCAATTTTACAGCTCTCATCCTGCCAAATAAGTTTAAAAAAAAAAAAAAAAAACTGTATTCAGTCTGTCAAAATGAATCTGGAAAGCTGACATTTACAATCATGCATTTCTTTTGTAGTTTTTATCTGACAACAGTGACATTTTACAGGCTTATCAGATTATCAAATCTGAATCTGCAAAGTAACTGAAAACTGTATCCACCATGAAAAATGAGCCAAAGAAAAAGGTAGCCACGACTGTTTCTGTCTCACTTGTACTTGCCGACTATAATGGAAAGTGCCAGAAGAAGAAAAAAAATGTATTTTTAAACAGTGTTACTTTCAGGTCTTGTTGTGTTCTGCACATAGAGACCCACACACACATAGAAAGACACACACACACACACACACACACGTAAAGGCACACTTTTATACTTCAATTAACCTCCACCTTAGGCTTGTTTCATGCAGATAACAGCAGTAACACACAGCATTGTGCTTTACAGGCAAAGCACAAAAGGTTCATGGTAAGTACACCATAGGTGGTAGGTCCATGGTTAATTATAATAAGGAAATTTCCACATAAATAATTTAACCACAATTAATTATTCAAAATTTCCCCCATATCTTACTTTGAAATTAATTCACTCATCACTTGACTAAGACTATATTAATTAATGTACATATAATGACTATGCTAATAATGACACTAATGTTAGGCACTGAGTACTTTGGTACTGAGCCTTTACTTGGCCTCACTGGTGCTTTTGCAGCTCAGTCATGACAGTTTTTATCTACTTTTTTTTTTTTTTTTAAGTGGATTCAAGTCAAATTACCACTGTGATGACAAACAGATTGTGACCATAGGTGAGGTTTGTTTTCAGCAGAGAAGTGAGTCCCAAAATGATCTTAATACTGACAGTTTCAGGGAGTCAATTTCAGAAGTTGGTAAAAAAAATAACATCAGAGCATGTGTATAATGTCATTAAAACCACACTTGGTGCAAATAAAATGATTTACCGCTATGCTGTAAATGCATGATCATGCTTGTCTGATCACGAAATGTGTATCTGTATGTGTGCAGTGTGTGTTGGGCTGCTGGAGCAATCTATCGGGGTGAACAAGTAAGTATTCCTCACCCTGGGTGTGAAATTCATGTAGGTCTGTGATGGCTTGTGCAAATGGAGTGAGGGCACAGGCTGTGAAAACCTAATGCAATTTGATTAGAAGTTAACCGCAAAGCAATATTTTTCTTGCTTCGGTGCGCTGAGAAAAAAAGAACTATTTGCCTTTTTTCCACGTGGGTGAAAGTGAATGAGACTGACTGATGACCAAGCCTGGAGCGGAGGGTTCAATTACCAAACAATAACATCTCGGTCATAATTGTGATTTCAGGTGAAATGTGGTCAAGGACTAAATAATGAGGAAACAATAGAAAAAGTCAGAGTTTTGTTGCTAAATAACAGTCTCTTGTAAGCAGGCTATGGGAATACTTCTGTTTTGCTTTTCTTTTCAGGGTAAGAATACAACTGAATCTCAGGTTGAATTTGTATTCACAGGAGAGCATTTTCAGTCAGTCCTCATGACTGGTGAAAGAGATTACACACAGAATAATGAATTACAATATATCATGTCATATTGGAGGAACTGTAGCAGCTCCTGCTGTCTTTTCATTTGATAAAAGAATGAGCACTCCTATTTTGACATCTTGTGAGACATCTTGTGACATTGCTACTGCTATGAGAATGGAAACAAACAAGTTGTGTTGCTATGGACCGGCAATGAAAGTACGCAGTACATTTTTGACATGCAGGGATGCTGCAGCAAGATATACCCCCATATCCACATTTGCTCATGTCACAGGTCTGCACTAATTACTATGGGTGCATTTCAAGTTTAAAAATAAATAAATCTAGTTGTGTCAGAAATGCAACAGCCAGATGTGGCTGTGCAGGATGGGTTACAGACAGGATACCACTCATTTTCAGCTGTCCTCAGTTATGTTGCACTTGCACTTTCACAAAGCTGAAGCAGCAAATTAGGGACGAGTTAATTTGGCTCCTCACCAGCTTTTTAGCAAATGAATGAAATCGTCCCATATCCCGTGAAGGTACACTGGACTGAGTGGCCCAGTGTCTCCTGGGAGGTATAGACGAGTGATTAGTCTCCTCCAGATTGGGCTTCAGTAAACTGTGTCAAACAGCCAACACAGTGACCCTGACATTTTCAGCATGACCAAGGGAGGGGAAGATCCACTTAATGGCCAGGCCTTTGCCGGCCAGCAGCACCACTCTAGATCGATAATTGCTTCATTAGTTAATCTGATTGAGTGTGTGAGCAGCCTGTAGTCGATGCAGAGTTACCTCTCTTTCTGTGAGGAGTCTGTGTTTCATCGATTATATTGTTCTCTTTAGAGCCTAACTTTCCCCCCAACTAATCCACACATTTATGTGAAGAAAAAGAAAATGGATCTCTTTGTTTGAGCACCTCATGCTATCCATACTTCGCTTATATTAAAACCAATCAATAGATTCCGCTTCTTGATAGCATCAGTAAAACAAATGAGAAGAGAAGACCTAATAAAATGTCTTTTGTTGCCAGGCTTTTTTTTTTGCTCCTGGAGGCAACTGTGCCAAAAAATGCACATAATCTGATCCAACTTTTCTTATAATTACACACATTTAATTAGAAACGTGAACCAATTAACAGAAGTGCATTTCCTAAAGTGATGTCATCCAAATAAGATATATTGCAAAGCCAGGTAGTAAACATTGCATAGTGCTATATTCACAGATGAATGTTGTCATCAAGCATTGAGCGACACACTGTATTATGAGAATGGTATTTGTTTTTGTCCAACAGATGCTGAGTAACATAATCATTCATTTGAAGATGTAATTATGTTTTTCTGGTGAATGTGATTCCAATAGGCACCTCTGTTTTGCTGTCAAACAAGTCTAGAGGGAAATATCTGGTGCGCCAAACAGACAAGCATTTATGTCAATCATTTGACATTAGGTAAGTGGTGTACGGTGAGTTTATGAGAGCTAAAAACATCGATCTACTGCGTCCCGACCCGGTGCTGATGAGAGCGTTGACAATGGGTGCTTCTCTGAAACAGTGAGCTGAATAACATCATTTCAAAATGCTTTGCAGAGTTTTGGAGGATGGTTCTCCAAGGGTATGGGACTTGAAGTGTCGGTTATTTGGTACTTCATAAAACTTATCTCATCATTTTATAATTCAAGAAGGAATTAGTCTCCTGCCCCTAAAGCTATATTTATACAGGACTGGTATAACCTGTAAACCTCTGGTGGTTTAGAAATGAACACTTTATATCTACTTCTGTTTCTCACAGGATAAGCAAAGTCTTTTTTTCTTTTTTTTTTACACAAATGTAATGATATTATTCCCTAATTCTGATGTTAAGGCTTATATAAATCATGAAGTCAATTTTATTTATATAGCACTTTTCAGACACAAGGTAAATTCAAGGTGCTTTATAAAACAGTCAATGAACAAGACAAAGTATATGTAGTACAAGTTTTAAAAAGTAAGAAATAAATAGATTAACATTAGAAAAACATTATAAATTTAAACCATCAATAAAAGGTCACATAAAATGCATAAGTAAATAATCACTTTAGTAGTTCAGTACCAGTTTAAGGAACACACAAAGAGCATAGATTTATCAACAGATAACTATTTTAAGACAAAAAAAAAGTTCTTTACTATTCTTCTGCCGTGCATTTCATCCATCTCATCATTTTTTGACATGTTTTTTTTTCTGAGGGATTTAAGTTTTCTCTTTCATTGAATATATTATATGTGATGTTAAAACATTCTCTATCTTCACCAGTGGAGTCTCTGAAGTCTTCAACCAGGAAACGGCTGAGTAAATGTGCGACAGATGCCAAAAATGTTGCAAATCACACAAAATCACAGAGAATTGGATTCACATGGGATTAATATTATCATAGGACATCTGTGTTTACTGAAATAGGGAAGGGAGATTGTTGTGGAAGATTTACCTTGCAAATTACAGATGTGGCCAATTCGCACGGATCACAGGCAGCTTCTGCAGGAAATACAAATTACTAGAGATCCAAAGGTACTACTAGGCTAATGTGAAGGGAGCTGAAATCTAGTTTGTGTTTTGGGATGTAGAAAATATACCCTGTGATGTTTTTTTATTAATTTATTTTTGCTGCTCGTAGGTGTTTCAGACAGTTAGTGCAGGATAAATAAAATGTGATTGACAAGTGCAATTACCTGTTAATCAGTGTTAAAACTCCATCAGACGTGACTCTACTCTATCATCATTACAGAAACTTTGAAAAGTGGCTTCACTTGATCAGAGTACAGGGAAACATCAGGTCATCTTTAAGTCACATTTAGGTTTTTCTTTCAAACAGGAGCGAATAACAACAATTTACAACTATAAAAGCACTCAGAGAGCGCAAACCTCCGCCAAGCAGCACAGTTCCCCCACATATTGTGACTGACACCTCGCAATATTACTCCCACATTTGTTTTT
>JAPSES010000144.1:11181912-11199757 GCA_029822895.1 Maxillicosta whitleyi
TATATAATTTTTATTTATATAGCACCGAATCATAAGAAAAGTTAGCTCATGATACTTTATATATAGAACTGGTCAAAACCAGACTCTTGAAAATGATTGTTATAACATAGAAAAATATCTTACAATGTGAAAATATCTTGTCAGACTTATGTCAACAGTGAATTGTAATGTGAATATATTCTGTTTATATGTTACAGTTCTATCTTCCGCACTTTAGTTTCACATTTTCATAGTTATACACATATGTTTGCCCTAAATAATGGACTGGAGTGAGTCTACATTTTAAATGGATGTAACAGGATGAGGTTGTCCTTTATTCTTTATTTAAGGATCCCCATTAGTCTCTACCAAAGTAGAGGCTATTCTTCCTGGGGTCTATTCCCCAATAGTATTACATTTTATACATTTACAAAGCATATATACAGAAAAAAACCCATAGTTACGTTAATTTAGCATTGTTTATTATCAATTACAGAATTTTGAAGATTTAGGTTGAGGTTATTGCAGATTTGTAAAACACTTATACATTTCTGGGCTGTCACACCTGGTCCAGTCTTTATTCTATCCATCCATCCATCCATCCATCCATTCATCCATCCATCCATAAGTTCTGGTTTCATCCTCCCTCCAGGCCTCTACATCCCCTGCCACTGACTTTTCCTCCAGCTGGACTGCGGTCCGTTTTGTCACACCTGCACCTTGGAGCATCTCACAGGCACTGAGCGCTGCCGCATCCGATTCCGGGTCTGCGGGGCGGCGGTGCTGACATCCATCCCCACGCAAGCAGAGCGGTGTGAACAGACCCGCCATTTCCCCGCTGTGAGCTTTTCTTTCATTGCGCTTTAAAGCCGAGCGGCGACGGAGCAGGAGGAGGAGGAGGTGAGGAGGGAGAAGAGGAGGAGGAGCGGCGGCGGAGCGGCGGCGACGGTAGCGGCAGAAGCGGCGGCGGCGCCTGCGACAACTGGCGGAGCGGCGGAGGCAGCAGGCAGGAGGAAGAGGCAGGGATCCGGGATGAGAGCGAGGCAGACAGCCGGGTCGGATGAGTCAGCGACAGCCAGTGGACCCTACACACACCGCATCCCCGAAATCTGACCGATCCAGACGTGAACAGACTCAATTGAACATTTTTTGATGTGTTGTTGTTATTGTCAGATTCCGCTTCTCCGTTTTCCGCCCTCCAACGATCCGCGTCTGCCATAGCCTAGTTCTGATTTTTTAACATTTCTATCAAGGTGGGGAAAAGAGGGGGGGATCCGGCAAGGTTGCGGGGGAGGTGGATGGTTTGTTTTATTTTTTTAATATCTCCTCTACGAACATACCGAAGCGTAAATTTTTAAAGTCTTTGTTGCATCCAGTGAGCGAAGATGTCGGGGCAGAGCATTACGGACCGGATCACCGCAGCCCAGCACAGTGTAACGGGATCCGCCGTGTCGAAAACAGTATGCAAGGCCACCACGCACGAAGTAATGGGGCCGAAAAAGAAACACTTGGATTGTGAGTATTTAACAACCGGTACATGTGTTAAATCACGGCAGGCTCTCTCGGAAAACACTGCTGAAAGTGTGTGAGTTATGGCGATGATGGAGCTACCAGGCCGCAAAGCCTCAGGACAAGCTACATGCTAACTACCTATAACTAGCTACCAAACAGATTGTAATACTGTAAAAACAAGGACAGGTCTTGGTTAAGAGGCTGTTGAGGCTGTAACAGAGTTTTTAATAATATTTTATTGCAGGTTTTGTTATAGCTATCTGTGGTTTTGTTCAATCCGCAAAGCCTGTGTTAGCTTACCCATTGACTGTTAGCTTCAGTCATTAGCCTACATAGCAACAAATCAGTGCATAAACACATGAAAGAGTTTAATGGATGTATGATGGTGTTTACACAGACATACAGGTAGATTAGTTAGAGAGAGACAGGCCCAGATTTAACATCCACATCTTTATGCACAGGAAGGCTTGTATGTATTCCAGTTTCTTCTCCCATCTTGGTGCACCTGCAGCAGCACAAGTGTCTGTTTCATCACAGTCAGAAACATGATCCATGCTCATAGTTGGGGGTCATGGGATGCTTCAGACCCAGTGAGGTGACACCATAAGGGCACAAGTCAGTGTAGTTTTGTGGATGAGGTTTGTGATGGTAAGATGATGCTCAAAGGCTTTTATTTCAGGCACCAGAAGGATGGAGGATAGTTTCTCCTTCAGTACTTTATGAACAAAGCTGTACAATAACACACTCTGATGCACTCCTATGCATTTGGAGTTTTTTCTGCATATCGATCTGTGCTTGTAAATGCCTGATAGAAGTAATGAAAGTGGTTTTATGAAGCTGTAGATCATCATAAGAGTGTAGTAACAGTCTGAGGGGAGGTGCATTCTGTAACTGTATTACATTTCAGGCTCCAAGACCATTATAACTGTCTGTGTCTGTGGTGAGTTTCCTGTGAATGTTTGGCTTGGCAGTGGAGTTGCAGGTTTGACACCTGTTGTGCGGCTCAGCCTAACTCCCCTGAGGTGAGATGAGTGGAAGTTGGCAGAGTGAGGCCCTCTCTTGGCTCGTCCCAGCTCAGCCAGGAGGCCAATGGGACTGATCTATTGGTCACTCTACATGTGGATAGAAAGTAATATGCTGTACTTAAAGTAGGCTGATTGTTGGGGTGGAGACAAGCAACAGCAGGTCAGTGTTTAGATGTATCATGTTATCTTTATGTCCTAGTAATCTGAAGTAATTACTTGATAAAATGTTATTTCTGAACACGCTGTTGTATTAATGATTGAAACAAAAATATCATGGAGAGAGAAACAAGGAATGGCTGAAACCAAGGCCTCTTTTCAGAAGTTAAGAGAAAACTGTGTCATTGTGTGAAAAATATATGATTAGAACAGGACAGCATCTGGAGATTGATGCTTCAACATTAATCCAACTGACCTGCATATGAACTTAATTAGCAAACACTTTACAAAATTAAAAACACACAATAAATCTTGACTAATACACAAAAGGCTGAGCAATATTTAGGTTTTTTTTTTTTTTTTTTTTTTTTTAATTAATCAAATCTAACTAATCAACTCCAAACACATTGATCAGATTATATTGTGTTATTTCAAGGTAACACAAAAGTATTATTTATTTCAAATATTTATTACTATATATTTTGCTATTTGATTTGGGATAGTATAAGAAGTCTTTTCACAGATGGTATTGACCTATATATATGTATATGTTTTTTTCCCTAAATTTGTATGTTTGTGTGTTTTGTTCTTTCAAAGATAATGTGATATACAGGACTACAGAAAGATTGGTATCATATTTTTTCTAATGAAGATTTCTGTGGTAAGGGATGAATAAATAACCAATAAAAACAAACTAAATAGTAAAATATCAGTATCACCTAATCATTTTGTAATCGGTGAAACCATCCTTCCATTTGATTCATTATGGATTTATAAAATGGTTATGGCAATAATTATTATTTTAATAAAAAAAATTTTAACCTCTAAATAGCAAAGCGCTATTAGAAAAAAAACAAACGTTTCCATGTTTTGGATCATATGTCATTTTAATACAGACACATAAAGTTTATCGCTAAATTCACTGTTTAGTGGTGAACAATACTCTTTCTTTACTAAAACTATGAGCCATACATGACTCATTCAAAGTCATAGGTCTCTACAGGAATAATCTGGATCTCACAATTTTTAGAAAGCAAAACCGCAATTAATTGAATAGATTTTGATATTGTCTGTCAATCAATCAAGACATTTTAATAGTATCATATAACAGTTAAAAATATTGTTTGAAGCAGAACTGTTTGTTACACACATTGCAACAACATTATGCATTTTTCTGGATAAAGTATATTGCTCATTAGTAAATATTTAACAGTCAGATTTTAACGTGACAGTGCTGTTCGAGCATCCTCCTCCCCCACATTTCTCCTCCTCCTCGTTTCTGCTCGTCTCCTCTCTGTCATCTTCGTCGTCTTCGGGCAGTTCAGCCACCCATGCTAACTGCTGCTTCTCTGGAAGGTTATCCTGTCCTACTTAGAGTCCCCCGCCTTTTGAAAAAGTCAAATATAGGACAGAAAAGGAGGCCCAATTACCCCATCAGTCTGATCACAGCTGTGAATGGCAGGGTCATTAGCACCACTGGGCTCACATGCCGTCGTTCAACTAGCACATGGATGTAGGATGAACATATGAGCAGCGAAGGGAGCGAGGAGGAAGTGGGGCAGGACATGTGTGGTTAGCATCTTCTGAGCTGAGCAGCATATTGATCTTCACTGTGAATGTTCTGATTGCATCAACTCATTTAGTTCAGTGTTTCTGTAATGTTTGAGAACATTGTGGGTAATCATATAGTTACATCTCAGGTATTTTGTACAGACTTTTTCATTGTCAGCACAGCAGGAGATATTTGTCTTAGAGAGAAGTGGTCATGATGCATTCATTTGTGTTCTGTGTTTTAATTACTTGAGTGACCTTGTGTCTGTAAAATATTTTGAAGCAGGGATGAGGTTCAACACGTGTCACTGCAGCTTTTGGGATTTGTCAATACCCTGTTACAAGTTATTAGATTAAACACATTACACATATGTGACCTGCTGTGGAGGACATGAGGATGAGTCATATCAGCCTGTTTTGGCTCTAACCTAAAAACAGAATTTTGGGCATCTGTTGTAGCTTTACTTTTTGTGTCTCTGCAGCAGGTGTTTGTTTGCCTACCGGCTCAACTTGAGGCACTGTGTCAGAAACAAACCGTCAGTTCACGAATTAAGACAGTTTAAGATCACACAATAGGGGTGTGTCCTACATGACCAGAATCCTATACGACAATTTAGGTCATTTGTAGAGCTGCACAATAACTGAATCATAATCACAATAGAGAGCTGAAATCCCACCCCTTTGGTTGTGCCCTGTGGGATCTTATTCTAGAAGAAAAAAAGTATTACAATAAAAAGCCAAGTTAGACATGTTATTGTTTAATCTTCTTTGAAATATGCCATTATTTTCATATGTTAGCGATAATGTGACCACTGACAGATGAAGTAATAATAATGATGATTATCTCCATACGTTAGCACCCTACGGTGTGTGGTGTATATTAGGCAGCAAGTGAGCATTTAGACCTTAATTTAATTTACTGGAACCAGCAACATGGGCATTGGTACAGATCTGAGAGGCTTTGACAAGGGCCAAATTAAGATGATCACATGGTTGAGTCACTTCATATGCAGACTGCAGGTCATGCTGGCTGCTCCTGGTCTGACTTGCTTGGAAACTACCAAAAGTGGTCTAAGGAAGGATGGTGGCATCATAGTCCAACCACACATCTGTGAAAACATAATATAATTACCACCAGTCTAACATCCCAATATCTGAACCCTGCAATATCTCTGAAGGTGTGCTTTGGCACCAAAACATCAGCAGCACGTCCTTTAAATTCATTGTGCATCCATGGATCGGGTTTGTTTGTCCAACACATCCCACAGATATTCAGTTGGACTGATAATATTTAAAAACCCAAATGGAACAATTAATTTTTGATCATTAAACAGTTTTAGTGGGGTCCTAACCACAGCACACTGGGAACATTCAACATGACCTGCAGTCTGGAGATGCTCTGACCCAGTCATTATGATGTCCCAATTTTGCCCTTGACAAGTCTCTTAGATCCTGCTTCCAACCCATCAGCATCAATGATTGAATGGTCACTTGTTGCCTAATGTACATCACCTACTGAACGGTGCCAGTGTAAGAAGATAATCAACTTTATTCAGATGTCACCTGTCACGATGGTGATAATGTTACAGCTGATCAGTGCATGATGTTTTTCAGTTTTAAAAGATAATTTTACATGTCAAAGACGTAGCAGTTTGTGATAAAACTTAAAATACCACACTGAAAATACATAAATAGAAAGAAGACACACCCAGAACTTGCAGAGGTAATGTCATTGTAACTGTCTGTTCAGAGCTGTAGAGGATGTGTCTGCAGCTTCAACATGACCAGAATGTATTGACGTCCTTGTCTTTTAATACTTTTTTAACCTCACTGTCAAATATTGAGGTAAAATGTGCCAAGGCAGTAGGTGTTTTAGTGTTGATGATGTGTATCATGTGCAAGGGGACATATTAATCTTTACTACAACTCATGACTTAAAACTAGGGATGCACTGATAGTAGTATCGGATATCAGTCCTTTTACCAGGAGCTAGCGGATGTATACCCAGAGCCATATAAAGATCATCATATTATCTTATATATAAGGCTCTGTGTGTACACTGATGGAGAAACAGTACCATCAGGAACAGTAGAGTTAGTGGATCTTTTCAAAGAGCAACTGTGTGAGTTGGTGAAAAACTGCTGACATACTTATGACAACAACCCTCAGCAATATCAACATTAGTATCCACATAAGTATTACCTACTCTTTCATTGCCATGTTTGTTATTTTTAACCTTGCACTTCTCAAAAAAACATTACACATCTTCATAGTATTTGGCAAGGATGAGTATTAATTAAAAGCGTCGCCCTCTGGTGGATTGATTGAGAAACACTCATTCCGACACATTAAATGCCAGGAGCAGCACTTTGTTACAGTCAGACTAATGATAAGCAAGTAACCAAGAACTGTAATGGTATTATTAAGTACTCATATTGGTACTTGGTATCGGCAAGTAATCAAATATAAGTACTTGTACTCGGTCTGGAAAAAAAGTGGAATCTGTGCATCCCCATTACAAATGTACATTCTTTATGTTGATCAGGTGAACCTACTGAGCAGTACCTTATGGACATTTTGCTTATGTTTTAGATTTGATCCACTGTACCAACGAGATGAACGTGAACATTCCCCAACTGGCTGATTCGCTGTTTGAAAGAACCACCAACACCAGCTGGGTGGTTGTGTTTAAGTCGCTCATCACCACACACCACCTCATGGTCTATGGCAATGAGGTGAGTGCGTCTGAACTATGATCAACCCTGTGTTAAATAAACCAAAGCAGATCATTGACCTAAATGAGCGTGTTTTTTTTTTTTTCCTCCCACAGCGTTTCGTCCAGTATTTGGCTTCCAGGAATACATTATTCAACCTCAGTAATTTTTTGGACAAAAGTGGGCTACAAGGTAACAGACTTTTTCCTGTTGTTGTTAAGTCACATTAAGCAAATGATGTTTATTCACGATGCTGCTGCCCTTCTTTTCCTCAGGATATGACATGTCCACATTTATCCGGAGGTATAGTCGATACCTGAATGAGAAAGCTGTTTCGTACAGACAGGTTGCCTTTGACTTCACGAAAGTTAAGCGAGGGTAAGCATTTTGTTTGTATAATATCATAATGCCAGTTTTTCCTGACCATTATAAGACTGAGAAAAAATAGAGAGCATTAAAATCAGCTTAAAGACTTTTCCCAGTTGCAATTGGTTTCCAGTGGACTTATTTAGTGAGTATTGTTTTTAAGGTTTTTTTTGGATATTGCTTATTCATCATGTCTATTTTTTCTGCATTTTCTGTACAAAGATGTGATAAAAGTGCAGGGCTTTAAAACTGGTTTGTGGAGGGCTTAAGTGCTGGGATGGGTTTGATATTATATGGCCAAATAGAGGGGTGTTTTGCACAGTTTAAACCTATATTATCACAGTATTTAGAAAAGAATCACACAACAAATCTGCATGCCAACCCAATTATATGAATAATAATCCCTTACTTACTTACCCTTGAAAAACTTCTGAATAACCTGATATAGTATTCTTCTCTCAACACAGTGGTTTACAAATTGCAGCAGTTTGTGAGATAACAGGTTCTGTCCTTAAGCCTTGTAATGACCCTGTAATCATCATATATATTGTTT
This sequence comes from Maxillicosta whitleyi, assembly GCA_029822895.1. Lineage (NCBI taxonomy): Eukaryota > Metazoa > Chordata > Actinopteri > Perciformes > Neosebastidae > Maxillicosta > Maxillicosta whitleyi. Next base: position 11,189,769 of record JAPSES010000144.1, read on the forward strand.
TATTGATAAACACAGTATTTTCTTGCATAAGGAGCCTTATTCTGTTCCCTTGGTGCACCTGAAGGCCTTTACATACTGGGGTTTGGACAAATAAACTCAAAAGTGCAAAATACTCACCCACAAATATTTGGCATCAACCCTTTTCACACCAATAGTGATGCAAGTTTGCAGCAGTAGTGACACTTCACCTGTGTGTGTCCTCTGTTGCTTTATGTTTATGTCCAGTGTCCAGGTAAAGAGGTACATAATCTAACTAGACTTGATTTTTCTGACTTGTTGCCGTTACTTACCAATGCTGCTGCACACATTATCCTTCATTTTCTTTATCATTTGTGTGTTTTATTATTGCTATTTTACATTTCTGGGTCCATCATTGTTATTATCAAATGATATCCATTTCACCCAAATGCTTGAGTGATGCCTTTATTCACCCCCAAAAACTCAGACAAATCAACCTTATTCTGAAATAACACTTTTTCACCTCATTGCGTTGGTGTTCTTTGTAATACTACTCTTGGCATTTACAGTTTTAGCAAAAAATAAATGTCAAGAAAGTGCCCCCAGTGTGTAAAGACATGAAGTCTCCCACAATCTTATGGAAAACTGTGATGATCTAATAATAAAACTTAATATCTCTTTTTAAGTATGATTAAATAGACAGTCAGCTTTTAGATTTCAGTGTAAAGGAAATTGTCCATTTAAGGTAGTTTATCATTTTTCCGAGCTGCCCAGCTTGCTTATCTGTCTCTTCCTTCACTCCATCTTCCCCTTCTCCTCGACGCTCCGCTTCTGACGGACGCTTCTGGTCCGGCTCCCCATGTTTCCATGCAGAGTGGACGGTGTAATGAGGACCATGAATACAGAGAAGCTGCTCAAGACTATCCCCATTATTCAGAACCAGATGGATGCCCTCCTCGATTTCAATGTGAGTTTAAGGTGAAGCCTCCCGTAGCTTTACCACTCACCATAGTGAGATTGCACTGGAGCTGCTGCACGTCGACACCAGAGTGAGATAGAGGCTTTGTTGAGAGGCCGTAAGATAAATGTCAAGCGTGTGTGCAAACCGGACTGATTGCTTTCCCCCAGGTCAATGCCAATGAGCTGACTAATGGAGTCATCAATGCAGCCTTCATGCTCCTCTTCAAAGACTCCATCAGGCTCTTCGCTGCTTATAATGAAGGCATCATCAACCTGCTCGGTAAGACCTTCAAGGATCGCTTCGCTTCCAAACAATATTCAGTTCAATTTTGCAGATTTTTCATTCCATGTCTATAATCAATAATTTTACCTATAAACAGAGAAATACTTTGATATGAAGAAGACTCAGTGTAAAGAAGGCCTGGATATTTACAAGAAGTTTCTCACTCGAATGACCCGGATATCAGAGTTTCTCAAAGTAGCAGAGGTGATGAAATGTTTATCTTTTTTTTATGCACTTATGATATTCTACAGGATTGGTTGGTGTGTATATTTTTTCACACAAACTTTTTTTTTCCTGCTAAACAGCAAGTGGGCATCGACCGAGGAGACATCCCTGACCTTTCGCAGGTAAGCATTGACAACTGACAGCGACGTAACTCGCAGGATATCAGCACTCAGTTTTCGTCTTTTTCCCCTATGTCTAACTGCTCTTTCTCATCAGCATCGTCTTTGTCTGAGGGAAATATACAGTCGTACACACCACACAAATACCTTTAAACTCAGACACTTTGCATGATTTCCTTCTTAAGTGCATGTAGCCAGAGGATAGTCCTCTTCTCTTGTTTCTTCCTTTTCTTCTTGCTCCTTCTCTTTCTTCCTCTTCCTTACCTTCACTTCTTCTGTGTACGCTTACCTACTTCTTCTCCTACTTCCTACAGTAAATAAAGGTGTTAACTCACAGTAATTGCACTTGGTTTCCCCACACAGTGACAGTTAGGTGGTAGTTTTGTTATTCACTGTTAATTGCACATGCGTGTGTTTGTGCTATCAGGCCTGTAATGACTCCAAATATCACCCCCTCAAACAGCAGCTGAAATGCATTTCCCCTCTGACTGTCACCACCTTTATATTCTGTATTTTCCCCCTATCTTTCCACTTTAGTTCACAGTTTGTGTAAGTACTATCATTTCACTCTTCTTCTTCTATGTGTGTGATTTGCCTCAGTGTTGTCTTTTTGCATGCCTCTGCTCTGACTCTGTCTCCTAAATCGTGGTGAAAAACAGTTGAAGGAAAAAACACTGGCTGTTGTAAATTCTGCTCACTTTGGTCACGTTGAGGTGCAAACAAGTGTAGGGGTGGGGGATTGGTTGAGTTTATGTCATGGTCGATCTAACAGAAATCCAGAATCGCAGACGTCGTTACAATAACATTGTAAATTAATGCTCAATAATCCAGTAGAGATGTATAGATGGAAGACGATTAACAAATGTCAGATTAAAGGTTAGAATCTGAAAAGTGCATGTTGACGCATCATTTTTTTATATCAACTTTTTACAGAATAATTTAAATTTCAGAGTTCGGTGTATTGTGTTTAAATGTGTTTGGAAAATGTCCAAGTTGCAAAGAAAGTAACATTAGCCTACTCAGTTCCACCCATTCCAACCCGACAATTTATAATGGAATTAAAAACCAATGATCGCTTACTTTGCAGAACTTATAACTGCGTGTATCACCTGAGAATGCTGACTTTGGGAACTTTAAGGGGCAGCTTGCAAGCTAGAAGTAAGCATAAGGAAGTGCAAACGTAATAAAATGTCTGGTTGGAGAAAAGATCCTTCCGGACCTGGTTGACACAAGTGGACGTGTTTGAAGTTCATTACACCCTTTGCAAGAAATCAATTCAACTCATTGGAGTAAATAAATACATTTTCCTAAATTCTAGAAGTCACAAATTTTTACCAGTATGGCCATGAAGTAGAAACCTGTAGGATTCCTGATTATATCTCTGTTAGCTTAGCTCTGTGTATATAAAACAGCCAAATCACAGCTGTTTTCTGTACAGTTTGTGTTGTCAAGAACTGCACTAAAGATCTGTTTGGAAACATTTGGAAACAAGGTCAGAACTGTCACAGTTTAGTCTGAAATGTGGATCAACAAAAAATACATTAGCCAATATAATAACATCACACAATAGCTGAATAATGTAAAACTCATCATAAATAATCAAACTCATCAGTGTAGAAGAAATGCTGCAGTTTGACCCAAGTCCATTCCTTTTATTTCGAGCTGTGTCCACTGGTGTAAACACCAACAGTGCTTCTAATTTTTGTGCTTCTCAGTTTTTCTCATCCTGTCCCTTTACTTTGTTATGCTTTGGTCAAAAGAATCCTGTTTAGTTATTATTTCAAACCACAGAGTGATGACTACAAAAGAGAATATAGCTTATTTTTAAATTCAGTTCATTGGATAAAAAATGTGGATATCAGATGCAGATGGGTCATGATTATGATGAAATCCATCATGATATGATCTGACCGGATCGCCCACCCCTAAACCAGTGTAGCTCATCTACTGTCAAATGGCTTCCCGCTCCGTTGTGCTTAGACACAGTCAGTTCAACAATGGCCAGGTTGTTGAAAGTGCTGTGGTGCGGTGTCATTCCACACAGATGTTACTCTCATCCAAAGTAGCTTTTTTTGGCTGAAATGAGCTCAGTGGTCAGTGGTGGGTAACTAATAGTCTAAAACTGATGTGCAGTGCATTTGGAGCCAAATTACACCTCCCGATTTGAGTTAGAAATTGGCTTTCTACACCTGGACTTTTATGGTGTGTAGTGTTTTCTGTCTGAGCTTGGTTACCCACCACTGTTCTTTATGGTCTCCATGTCCATGCAGATTTCATTTTCTATGTACCAACAACGTGCTGACACTGTCTTCTGTCACCACAGGCTCCCAGTAGCCTTCTTGAAGCTCTGGAGCAGCATTTGGCCTCTTTAGAGGGCAAAAAGGTCAAAGACTCCACTGCAGCGAGCAGGTACATTGGTCCTGCCTCACCTGAATTTCAGATCTGAATTCCTCTCATTTTGTTCTTGAATCCTTTCTGTTGTTTCACTGAAAGTTATTGGATTGGTAATGGCTTCCTTCAGACTTCAGTTTGAATTTTTCTGTTCCTCAGGGCCAGCACTCTGTCAAACGCTGTTTCATCGCTGGCGAGCACGGGAATGTCTTTCACTAAAGTGGATGAGCGAGAGAAGCAGGCAGCTCTCGAAGAGGAGCAGGCCCGACTCAAAGCTCTGAAGGTTGCTTTGTTGTTAAAAACAAACACTCGGCATGCATCAGACAAACATCCTTGCACAGTTTCTGTCACTTGTTTGTTGTAATTGGGCTTGTTCACTCAGGAACAAAGGCTGAAGGAACTTTCCAAGAGGCCCTCGTTTGCCACCACCGATACATCACCGATCTCCACCACTGGGGGCACTATCAGCACAGCACCGGCCATCGACCTTTTCTCTACACCCAGCTGCTCTAATGGGTACTACATAAATCTACAGCGTGCTACCATTAAGGATAATGGAACAAAAGATATAGATTTTTACATTTTCAATCCCTTTACAGCTAAAAATATAAATGAATGTTTGAATTTTCTTTAAAGCAAAAATGCCAAATATTTTTATCTTATATGTGGATGTTTTAGTTTTTGAATAGTGGTTGCTGAAGCAAAATGAAAGAGATGAGAATTGCCTCCCACTTCATTATTTGACTTATATTTCTGACATGTTAAAGACAAAGCAGTTAGTCAGTTAGTTGAAACTAGAACTAATAAGTTGATGAAAATATTGTAATAATTGCAAAATTGTCAATCAAGTGGAATATTTAGATCAGGGATGCCAAACATGGGGCCCATGGGCCAAAGCTGGACTGCCAAAGAGTCCGATGTGGTTCCACGGGGTGAATTTGCAATGTGCAAGTTATTAACAGTAAATGGTGTCAAACCTGCTTTAGTTCGGGGGCCACGCACAGCCCAATGTGATCACAAATGGAACGGACAAGTAAAATAATAGCATAATTTATAAATGATCAAACTCCAAATGTTTCTTTTTTTTGTTGTTTAAGTTTGAAAAAAAAACCCAAAATTGAATAATGAAAATGTTTAAATTTATAAATGCTCCTTTCATAAAAAATAAGAATAAGAAAAATAAGCACAATCAATATCAATATTATGCCTGTTATTAAATGTTTTGTGCTTTTGTAGATCCACTGCTATTTTTCAGTCGTAATGCACATAAAAAGCAGAGGTGTAATATTGTAAAAAAATTACACTTTTACTTTTTTGCACTAAAATATAGAGAAAAATGTAGTTTTTACTTACAGGTTGTTATGCTATTATTTTAATGGTCCTGCCCAACTTAAGATCAAATTGGGTTGATATGTGTCCTGTGAACAAAAATGAGTGTGACAGCCCTGATATAGATTAACAAAGCTGCTATTTTATTTGATAAAGCTAGTTTTGTACAGACCCTTTTTTTTCAGTGACTATGAAATACAAAAATGAGCATTCCCACTCAGATTGTAACTCATAACAATTGCGATACATGTTAAAATAATTACAACAGGTATTTTTGTTACCATAGGTCCACCCCAATTGATGAAATGCTTCTGTGTGTCTTTTCCATTTCCAGTGCGGTGAAAATGGAGAGTGACCTCTTTGACCTACAGTCAACTTTCCAGCCCTCCGTCCAGTCAGGCTCCACGGGGCTTCCGGTGGCAACAGCGTGGGCAGGTACGAAGCTTCCCACTCGATACCTTCAACCAGTCTCTCTGTGTTTTCTGGACTATGGCGACTTGTTCTGCATGCTCTCCTTCTCTTTGTTGTCTGACTCTGATGCCCACCTCTTCCTCTCCACTCTCTCTGTCTTTCTGTCTTTTCTCTGCCTGCGTAGATCCTTTCACCTCTGCTGAAGCTGGAGATGATTCCATGCCAAACCTTAACCCTTTCCTCTCAAAACTCGTTGTCGATGCCACTCACTTACCTGTCGTGTCTTCAGACGGTGTTAGCTTTTCCTCTAGGACATCTGGTCATGAAATGTTTGGTGGTAATGACTCATTTTGTTTCTCCTCCTCTAAAGTCCTGTCACTCATTTCTCTGTAGTCACTTGTTAGCATGACTAGCTGCATGTTAAATGTGCTGCTGTAGTTTGACTGTTAATAAATTGTCTGTGCTAATGCATTTATTATCTTTCTCCCTTTATCTGTCTATACTATTCCCATGCCAAGCTTGATTTACATTGTTTTTTAAGTAAGAACAGCAGCTTAATTTTTTTCTCACACATCAGCCAAAATCCACCATGTTGCTCTAAACAGGCCATCCACTCTTTTGTTTTATGGTTACCTTCCATCCTCTCTTTTAATGAACAGTTTGGTGATATGTGACAGACTTTTTTGATTTGAAATATTTTTGTTCTTCTTTTACCAACACTATTTTTGATTCTCCAGATCGTTACAATCCCTTTATTGACACAAACTCAACAGTTTCAGCCAATTACAAACGCACAGTGCGGATAGAGCACTCCATCTCAGGTACTATGATGGCTCACCATCTCCGCCTATGTTTCTGGCAAACATAGGCTCCTATTCAATACCCATGGACCCTTATTTTGATATTAATGGTATGACTATGGACGTAAACTAATTTTAAACCCTTCATCTGGGTCACTTTTGTCCTTTTCTACAGTTTTATCCCTCTAAAACTCTTAAACTAAAGTTTTATACATGATAGCTGTCTACTTTCTGCCTGTATTGCTGTCATTTCCACCTGGCTCTCTCTGATCTGGCCTTGAATTGCTTTTTCCTTTTGGTCTCTTTCTTGCTCTCTCTTCCTGTCTCTTTTTGTCTTGCACTTCCTGCTTCCTGTGGCGTATCAGACTCCTTCTGTGGTCCAGTGTCCATTGCCCAGCATCTCCCACACCAGGCTCCTTTCCCCACTGAGCCCTCTACTGTAGCAGGTCTATTCAGAGGTAGAGTACTGAAGGCACTCTCAGGCACATTCAGCTGTAGATAAATGATAGTTTCCACTCTGTAGAAGAAGCAGTGCCATTCAGGTAACCTGTGATCAGCCAAAACATCTGACCAATGCACTGTTTTCATAAGCAATACCTTTCCTTCTTCATCTTTCCAAAGGATACTCAACGCCACAGCCTCCACCCCAGCAGTCAGCAGGGGGACTCCAAGTGGATTTTGAGTCTGTGTTTGGAGCCAAAGCCTCAGGCAGCAACAGCCTCAATTCTGACGGTGAGTCCTTTCCATTTCAGCTGTACATGCAAAACCTACATTCATTCATTTCTGTGGTTAAAATGTAACTTTACTCCTGCTCTATGTCTGACTCCATCCATTATATCATTCTGAAACATCAAAAAGAGTCTGAAATGGTGCTGATTAGTGTCTCAGTGTCCAGGTTTAGATGTGAAACAGGAGTAGTTCAGGGACATCTGTTTGATAGTGAAGCATAAGACATTTCTACACAACCATATGAGAGTCTGACAGACTTACTTGAATTTTTGCACTGGATTTACTACCTAATAAAGGCCCATCTAAAAATTTGTATCCATTTAAATTTTCCATTATTTTCTTGTCCTCAAATTGTCCTTTTACTTGGGGAGCTGAAGCCCTGAAATGGTCTTAAACCTAACAGTTTGCTGACAGAAACACCAATTCTGCTGCATGCGTTGTTGTGTTACTACAGTGCTATATGCATTATTTAGGATTGAAACTGACAAACAAGTTAGCCAATAAAAGCAGATGTTTTACACCTTGACATGAGACGTGACGTGAGAAGTTGAACCATTTTCACCTCCAGTACCACCGAGCCATGGGATTCTGTTTACAGCTCGAAAACATTGTAGTATCACTTTTGTGAAAACTCTGGGCTGTAGTTTGCACATGCCTTGCACAACTGTTGTCCATGTTTGGTATAAAACTAAATCGAACAGAAGTCATTCAACTGAAAAAACATGAATGCATGAGTGATTTAGGAAAAGAGACTATAATATCTAAAATCATTCCTCAGATGCTCGAAACACTCTGGAACCTAGTGTGGCATTTACTTCATAGACAGACATAATAGATGAGATGCTGAGGACATGCTACAAAGTCATGATGTTAGGTGCATGCTAAATAAGTTGTTTGTCTCCATTATCTGTGTTGAGACTCACAGCTAAACCACCCGCACCAGTGGGCCCTAACTTATAGTACCAGTACTTATCAGCAGACTGTTGTCATCTCTGCCCCATTTTTTACTACAGACTCAGTAGTCACCAGAAACCTAAAAGTGCAGAATGCCATTTTGTCCTTGTGCCTGACCATAGCTGATAGGAACCAGAGCTCAAATCAAAATGTGCTCAAATCATGTTTTGTTTTTTGTTTTTTTTTTAACAGGAAAAAAAAAACAAAAAACAAATGAATTAAAGTTATCTGTTATCTAGTCTTGTAACTTATATTATTGAATGCCAAGTTCTATGAAACCGTTAAAATTCCCTTGTGAGAATGGATTTACTTGAGCAGCAGTGTGTCTTATTTTGACCTGTTACAATATTTGTGGAAATGTTTGCATTATCTCACCATGCCAGCTGAAATTGACCATAAATAAGTAAGAGACTGTCTATTTTAACATGTGAATTCAGATTGCAACAGTGACCATCAGAGCAGCTTTGTATTTTTTATCTGTTGTTGTACAGTACAGCTAATACTTTAAAATTCATGCCGTTGCAGATGCTTTTATTATTATCTCTTGTGAGTCACGCTCACATTCTGTGTCTTGCTAGATATTACTGGGGGCATCCTGAAACCGACTCTTGCCGGCTCCAACCAGCCGTCCAATCAGCTGCCAGAGAAACTGGTGTCAGACGACCTTGACTCCTCCCTCGCTAACCTTGTCGGCAGTAAGTTTGACACCACACTGTGACCTGAGCTACTTTGAACACATGTACATAAATGCACGGGCATGATTTTGTGCTATCTGCTTTGCTTTCAGATCTTGGTATTGGAAATGGCACGATGAAAAAGTAAGTGATGGCTGAGCTGTGTGGCGTGACCGTGCCGCACTGTAGTACGCGAGCAGCCGCAGCTTTGTGCTTTCAGGGCAGTTACAAGCTGGTGCTAACATCAACTGTCTTAATCTGCAGTGACATCCACTGGAGCCAGCCGGGGGAGAAGAGGATGACCGGCGGCACCAACTGGCAGCCCAAAGCAGCACCGACCACAACCTGGAACCCCGTTTCCATGGTGATCCACACAGAGCTCATACTGTAGTGCTCATTATAGGCACTGCTATTGCTGTGCTGTCTGTTAACTTCTACTGTCAAATACCTGTGGCTAATGTGTCTTACTGTTGTTGGTGTTATAAATTGCAACCAGTTTATTTTTGTTTCTGCAGCCATCGTCAATCATGGCCTTCCCTGCCACCACACCCACAGGCATGATGGGATATGGCATGGTCAGTATTACAGCAAATGTAGTTCATATATAGCTTTCAATTTGACATAAAAGTGTACAAGTAGGTTTATATTTACCCAGAAAGAGCTGTGTACGAGAGAGAAGGCTAGATAAATATATAAGTTGAATTACATTCCACTTCCTTTACAGTATGTTTTAACATGGCGTGTGTTTTTAATAAAAAAAAATATATACCAGAGTTGTAGGTGAACCAATTATTGAGAAGTAACATCACAGGAACATCACATCACAATTTTCTTTTTGTTTTGTTTTTTTTAAACAACTCTTGTGTCATTTAGAGAATTAGTTAAATACTGTAAAACTGGATCCGTTTTTCTGTTTCAAATATGTTTAGTTTGTTTATAAAAATAACTTAATTATGAAAATGAAAAAATGTAAATTTTTTTCATAGCAACAGGTAGTGGTACACAGTTAGATTATTATATAGTTCATCAGATTACCCTAACAAACAAAAGGCTGTATGTGTGAAATACATCCAGTTCTCTTACATGGTGTCCGCGGGGTTTTAAAAAGTATTAAAAGGTGATAAATTGAAAAACAAAATTTAATGGCCATTAAAAG
>JAPSES010000144.1:11220683-11232509 GCA_029822895.1 Maxillicosta whitleyi
GAAGGTAACACATAGGATTACTGTCAAATTAAATGATGCACATGAAACATGTACAACTAACAAAGGAAGTCATTTGTAACTTGCAAATGGAATAATGGTGTCAAATATTCACTTTAACACAAGACTTCAAAGTGCTAATAAAGAACGAACAGAGAAAGAGGTTCATGCTGCAGTTGTGTTTTTTGCAGTTATTTATCAGCTCAGAAAACCCAAGATGATTTCAAGCTGATTATGGTTTCAACTCTGTGACAGAACAAACTCCAAACTCATTACAGGCGCCTGCAGGAAGTGTGTTTCATGACTATAACGGGTCTACTCTTTAATGATTTAAATCTCTGACTATTAAATCTTGTTTACTTTTTCTAACCTGACTTTTATTCATGTGTGCGTAACACCTACAGGATGTTTAGAGTAAAGCTGGGGCACAGCTTTCAATAAGTAATTATGCAAACTGGCAACGTTCTTTGAGTGGATGCGACTCAGAAAACCCTTTTTTTGTTTGTCTTCTACTTCAAACCCAAAGGAAACATCTGTTATTTACTGTGTGTAGCACGCTGACACACAGCTCAGACTGTTCTGTACACTACTGAAATTAATTTGACAGAATGTCTGCTGAGAGCTCTCTAGTAGTGTCTACTGAACATCTAGGCGTACCTCATCTCTCCTTCGACCAGTGGTGGAGGATCGGCTAAAGACCCCCCCACCCAGGGACCCGTAGCCTGACATCTGGACTTTGGGCAGGACGCTCGACTGTCCATACGAGATTACATTCTCATCTGCAGATGACAAACAAATCACTTCAAGTTACACATAATATTTATATCCTCAGTGATTGGGCAGGCTAAAAACAGACCCCCAGCCTCTAAAAGCATGCATTATTAAAACAAGAAAATATGTGGGTGCATTCACTGTTGACTGGCAGTTCTTCTTAAGCTCAAAGGGATTTGTATGAAGCATTACAATATTAATACATATCCTCTTGAATTGCAGCTGTTGTCATTTTTTAGTCACATGTCATCTATTTTCAATTCACTGACACGTAACAGGACTGTACATGTGGATGTGCTACGTACCCTGCGACGACCACTTTGGAGGCGCTCTCCTCGGGGGAGAAAAATGTTCTCCCCTCCTCTGAAGAGTGGGTGAGTCGCTCCCATCTTTTCTGTCACCCTCTGTTCGGCTGTGGCCTAGAACGTCCGCTAAGAGCTGCAGGGAATCTACGGCAGGAGGAGGGGCTGGTGGAGCAGGGAGTTCTGCATAAGATTTATTGTTACTGATTAATCAACTACACAGAAAAATACTGCACTACTAGTTTGACAAATGAATGCAAAAACACATGCTGCTTCATATTATTAGAGCAGAAATAATGCACACTTTTTCGAGACAATGCTAAAAATAGCTTTACCCTTCTCTATTAAAGCTTCAGAGGGTAATATTTAGCAGTATCTAACGGGGAAGTTGTAGATTGCACACACTCCATTTCACCCTTCCTACTGTGACTGTGAGAAATGCAAAACTACCCTGTTACAGCTCATCTTGGCTTTCTGTGAGTCAAGAGGATGTAATTATCTGGTATATACTCGAACATAAAAGGCAACAACAAAGCACCTTAATGCTAGATGTCACCCATCATAAAACATAGAGATCAAGCAGAAGTCCACTCTGAGCTAGTGCAGAAAGATGGGTGTACAAACGGACCCTTCTTTCATAACAGCTCATTTGTGTCATTATAGCCCTAAAGCATTAATATACTTACTGTGTTCCACTTGTGCAATTAGATCCCTCCAAATCACTTTAGACCTTCAAAGTTTAACAGAAGTTCTTTGTGTAACATTTGCTGCATCATACCTGCATGGCCGTGGAGCTCTCTCCTGAGCTGCCCTTCCTTAGGGGTTTTCTTCTTACTCCTGGATCTGTGTGCCTGGACTGCAGGGCTCAACTCGGCAGCTGGAACAGGAGATTGTTCTGACAAGAAAGCACACTGATGTCATCCTCAGGAAACTAAGGAATACTGAGCTACACTTTGAATAAATGCAACATGATTTTCATGCACAAATACTTGCTGTTGAGTAACATCATAAACTAAATTATACATGACACTGTGTGGCTTGCTCTGCCTCTTGGGGAGTCACTTCCAAAGATGTAAAACGTTACACTGCATCGCAGCCTTAGACACTGTGTGGCTCAAACTGACCTTTGCTGAGGCTATCCCCATTAAAATTGTCTGCCCACTGGCTGGTGTGGTACACCTCACTGGCATCCCGGGCTTTGGTGTTGATGAACAGATCTGGGTTAGACTGAGAGACGTGGGAGCTGGAGTGGTGACGGGCCAAGAGGTCAAAGTGCTGCAGCCGTGAACTGTCAGCGGCCTTGTGCTGGTCTCTCTGAGGAGAAGGCACCAGGGCTGGTGTGTAGGACAGCTCGTCTTGTTTGGAGGGCACGCTGGAGACTTCCTCCCTGGAGGCTTCCATCAGGTAGGTCCTGGCAGGCAGCGGAGGACACCAGTCCTCATCGTCATCCTCAGAGCTGAAGATGTAAACAACAGCAGCTGGAGTGTTTTTTGTTTTCCTGTGATTTGTCTTACACTACACATCACTATAGCCTGAGGCCAGTATCTGACACAGAGTAAGAACACCTACAAGTCATCCTGTAGGTATTCATACTCTACAAGACAAACAGAAAAATAAACTCATAGCTTTCTTTTTAGTAGATGAGATTATTGTAACAGTATTTTTTTACACATCTCAGCAGAGTCGGTGCGGCAGTTGCAGCGTGTGCAGAAAACTGCCTCAGTCTTCACCAAAACAAAGTAAACAGAACATTACATTGGTACTCCAGTCACTCCATTGTGTCCCTGTGAGTCTAAGGATATATTTTAAATCCTTATCATTTGCTAATAGAACATTAAAATCCTTTGTACCACAAAGCATCACTGAACTGCTGATATATTATGAACCATCCAGACCCCTCGAGTCCTGTGGATTCTGTTATTTATGGCTGTTTTAATCCTTTTGTTTATTACATTTTAAATCTTTACTTTTTTGTTAAGTTGTTTTTGGTTGCTAGTTTTAATTTTGTCATTTAGTCATTTTTATGTTCTTCTGTGCCAGTGTAGCACAACATGCATTGCTGAGTGGTGCGGTATAAATAAATTTGCATTACATTTTGCATCCTGAGTACTATGTTTGCATGCAATTAAATCCCTTCTTGAATATTTATGAAATTCTTTTCCAGATTCTGCCAATTACCAACCAGTGCAAAGGACCTACGAACTAACAGTAGTTATGGGTCACCACTGAGTTTTATGTGACATTCCTGCACAGTGGGAGAGTTGGCCAGAAAGAGCAGATGAGCTTTAAAGGAAAACTAGTCCTCCCTACATTCTTGTTTTTACAGAAAATATGTGGATTTGAGGAACAAAATGCCTCTCTTTTGGTCATTGAGGGGACTTTAATACATCACAGGAGGTGACAGAAAGAAAGAAATATCCAACTTCACCTGCAGCAACAGCCATGAGTATGAGTATTCATGAGCCATGAATTATCCCCAAACTCCACAGAATTAAACTGTGCTCCTTATTATTCACGTTAGTTTAGTTTTAATGATTTCACTGACTGACATCAGAGGAGTCAAGTTACTTTTTGAGTAGAAATTATACTTTACTGGATATTTTTCCAGTAAAATTAGGTCTATGTATATTCTATAAAAAAGTAACTAATTTATCTGAAATAACATAATGCTGTTTCCAATCCAAGACATTTTTAATGTAAAACAAAAAAGCTAAAACCTTTATTTTCTTGGGTCTTATGAGGGTATTAGAAGTTTAACTTAATTTAGTTTAATTAGAAAGTAACAAAAACAGTTCTGTATCTTTGTGCTTTAAAACAGGCTATATGCAGCGCACCCCAGGACTGTATTCACACCAAAATGCTCATTTAATCAGTGAGTTATACTTGACAAATATATAAACTCTCATGGAGGAGGTCATCTGGCTTAGTTAGAATGATTTAACAAACATCACAGTCATTTAAAGTGTTCAGCCCTGAACTCATTTATCAGTCTACTAGCTGACTTTTTTTTTTTTTTTTAGAATAAAAGGAATAGATTTCATAAACAGCACATTCTTTCTCAATAAATTTGAGTTCAAAAGAAAGGGAACACCTGTGACATTGATGTAGAAGTGTCAGAAGCATTATCAAATGTACTATTTCAGAGTCAACGCAGCTAGAACACGGCAAAAAAAATAAAAATAAATATATATAAATATAAGTATATTCAGTTCTGCCTAAAAACAAGCACTATACTGAGGATGAAATCAGGTTAGGCACCTGTTCCAACAAAATGTACTGATAACTATGGTTTAAAACATTGAAAAGAACATTTTAACATTGTTTCTTGCTTTATTTGTTAAAAAAAAAAAAAAAACACAAAACTCTAGACAAAAATATTTAGTGGAATATTGTTGTACTTGTACATGACCTAAATATATGGACATAAAGCATAACAATGATCAACATGTGATTCAGTAAAACATGTGTGTGTTAATTCTAGCAGTCCTTTGCAGTTCATACATTGCTAAAAAGTTAAACGTACCTATCTAACACAAAACAGAGGATCACATTTAGTGAAAAAAATATCAATTGTCTTTCCAGTTATACCCTGGAAACTCAGAACTGGATGAAAAACAAGTCAAGGAACCACCTCCACTATTTCTGTTGTCACTCCAGTGCTGTCAGAGCTAATTTAATGATGGACGTGTCACTGAAAATGGAAAGTACTAATCCAAACTGTCAGATGGTGGCTAATGTCATTACAAAAGACACGGCACAGTCAGAACAGCCCTCAGATCCCACCCCGTTATGTCCGCAGTCTAATCTGTCAGTACTAGTTAGAAGAGATGCCCCCTCTGTAACCCCCAAACTCAATCTATTCACCGCCTGCAGACATAACTGTTGTTAATTCAAAAACTCCCCAGACTCCCAACTTCACCCAAGTTTTGTTTGACAGCCTTGGCAGAGTTACAGGGCAGGTTTGATATGCGTCAGGCTTAACGCTCCCTGTCGTTTAGGTGAAGTCAGAGGCATTGATGCTAATAATAAACTCACTAAATGAAGACTTGACAGCAAAGAACACAATTGCAGGAGGAAGGAAGAGCTTTGATGTGTAATTGGAAAAATGCTGAGATCTAATGAGCCTCACCTGTGGTTCTCCTCAGCTTGGTCTGTCCTCGTACGACCTCTGTCTTTATTGGCAGGAAGAGGCAGAGAAAGAACATCCACCCAGGTGAGAGGAGAAGACTTGGATGAGGAACCAGTGGACCTCTGCTTAACCAGTTTATCTGTAACAACGCAGGACACAGTCTTTTATCTGCACATTAAATGATCTACATGCCTCAGAATACCCCCCCTTTTGCTCATATATGTGAACGTCTGAAGGACCTGATGATTCATCTTCAAGAGCCCTTTAAGAATCCTTAGAATTATTACACGATGAGCACTTTAAGATGCAGGGCCTGCTTCTCTGCGTGTTCATCATTACTGCAGTTTCTATCCAGTTTTATATCCAAAGTGTGATCTGCTCTGATTTATAGTGTAAAGGAAACCACATGAATGTATTTAATGTCATTTTAATAAATAAATGTCTCATCTGTTTGAGCACAGGCAATAGCCTTGCCCATTTAGTCACCCCACCCCCATCCCACTACCTCTTTTTATATCTATCTTATATTTACTGAAACTGTACCTTTCTTTTAAATGACTCTATTTTAATGCATTGCTGATATTCATTTATTACAGCTGAAACTATTTATTATGCTTCTTGTGCAGATCTGGCTGCCTGTCTGTATTATGTTATGTTGTGCCTATGTGTTTGCTGCAAACAAATTGCCCAGTTGGGACAAAAAATAAAACTGAACTGAACTGTCATGGTTGATGCAACAAGGCTGTTTATTATATATAAAAAATCTGGTTCCACTGACTTTATCTAAACTTCACTTGATCAATATCATGCATTATTTAGACTTTTTTTTTTTTTTTTTTTAACAAACTTGCGGCAGTTCGTATCAGTTTTATAGATTTTCAAGACGTACATAAAATCAATTGGATTGGATGAAATCTGCATGGATTAAAAAAAAAAACATGAAGGAAAATATTGATCCAACAATTTCTCAATGTATATTTTACATGAGATCAATACTTTCATTTCAGAACCTAACTATATAAAATGCTTGACCATAGAATGTCCATTCACATACATTAAACAGTTTATTTCAATGTTATTTTAAGTAAATGCATAATGTGTGCTTATTGATCCCTCCTACACAAAATAAAAAATACAGTTTTCATTAAAAAAAATAAATAAATAAAAAACTGATGGAAAAGGTTGAAGAAAACTAGAGCATTTCAAGGGGGATGAGACAGATTTTGGAGCTTTATGAATTAAGAAAAATAATCATTGAAAGCATAAACATTATGTACCTTAACTGTACTAATTAACCCATAAAGACCCAAACATTCACCATCCACCAAAGCCAATCTACAATTAAAAATGTTTAAAACTGATTCATCCACTAATTTTATTAAGGAATGTTAATAATTGTTGTAAAATACAGTTTGTCATATTTTCATTTTTATCAGATACGACCCATTTGGATGTTTAGAGACTCCATAGTTACCATGGAAACATCGTCGCCTTTTACAACATTGATCACTAGTAAAACCCCATGGAGTTGGATAAATGACAGTGGATGTTAGTAGTTTTGGTAGTCCTACGTGTGTTCTGACATGTGACTTCCCCTACTGTTGAGTCTGGAATATCAGTACAGCACAACTTAAGATAAAACCTTCTTCTAAAGTTACATGTAATAACTCACCTCAGCTAAAGCATACAGTTGTGCTCATAGGTTTACATAACTAAGCAGGATTTATGATTCTTTGGAAATTAATACAAAAACTTCTATTTCACTCATGGTTAGTGGTTGGGTGAAGCCATTTATTATCAAATAAATGTCCCCTCTTTTTAACAACAGAAACTGTACAAATAACCCTAGTTCTTAATCCTCTGTATTGGTTCCTTTAACATCAGTAACACCTTAAAGTCTTTGGTAATTGTTGTGGATGAGGCTTTTTATTTTCTCAGATGCTAAAGCTGGGCATTCTTCTTCGTAAAACACCTTCAGTTCCTTTAATATTTTGGGTTTTCTAGCATGAACTGCATGTTTGACACCTCCCCAAAGTGGCTCAATGATACTGAGGTCAGAAGACTGAGATGGACACTCCTTCACCTTCACTTTTTTCGGCTGTAGCCAATGACAGGTGGACTTGGCCTTGTGTTTTGGGTCATTGTCATGTTGGAATATCCAAGACTGTCAGTGTATGTAAACTCATGAGCACAACTGTAAAAAAAAAGTATAAAGCCTCACCGTTGCTTTTCTTGGTGTACTGGAGCTTTGCGTACTCAGACCCAGACTGACCAGAGCGGATGGTCCACTGGTCCAGGTCCTGCTCCAAACCCACCAGCCCGTTGTTTGACAGAACTGGGTTACTGCTGTAGGGGTCCGGACCCTGAGTGTAGGACGCACTGGAGTAGGTGTCGTAGTACGCCAGCAGGTCGTCTTCAGCAGCCGTGTTAATAGTGCTGTAGATGGGACTGTCGTTGGAGGCCATGCTGTGCTTCTCTGACTGGTTTGGGTAATTTGTGATACCAACAGCTGCACAGCAAAAGACAATGCAAAATAAACAATAGCAGTTGTGTTACCAAAGACCTACAACTGTGTTATTTCATGGTTTGAGCTCGTACTGTTATAATATCTGTCTGAGTCCAGTTTTCCAGAGCAGCAGTTGACAGACTCTTTGCTGTGGGTGAGGTTAGGAGTAGGCCAGGAGTCAGCCAGCCACGGGTAGTTTCCCATATTTGATCCTAACATGCCCGGACTGGAGACAGAAGTGAGAAAAATAAGTTTTATTCATATATATAGAGAGAGTGAAAATTATGCTAATGAAATCAAAACTGCAGTTTACCCTCCATTGATGATTCCAGATCCCTCGCTGTGAGCAAAGCCAACTGGAAAAGGAAAAAGTGCTTACTGCTTAGTCATAAATCTTGTTTAATTAGAACAGATGATGCATTTGTCTTTAGACTGTTTGAAGACAGACTGAGTAAAGCTGTTTCAGATTTTGCAGCAACACAAACTCAGTTCTAAGTGACCTCTTTTGGGGGTTTGGGGCGTGGAATTTAATTGATACTTTATGAAGACACGCTGTTGACCTACATACATTGAGTGCACGCAACAGACCTGCACAAGTCATCCTGCAGTATGTACAAGCCACTGCAGATGTAATTCGATCAGTAGATGAAGTGTGTCAAGCTTACACCATTTATACATAACAAGATATTAACAGAGCCCATGTAGCGAACTATGAAACAGTTCTGTAGTGATTAGTAATTACTATAGCAGTGATAGTCACAGTGAAATATTTATAGGCCAGTTAAATTGCCTATGTCTCTCCTGACCTGAGGCTGTCCTCTGAGTATTTCTGAATATGCGTAAACATCTCTCAAAGTCAGAAAACAACTGATGTGTTTATGTGCTTGTGTGCCAAAGGGCATGTTCAGAAATAAATGCAGCAGTTACTCTTTACATGCAGGATACTACTCTGTGTCTTCGGAGGATCTTTATTTTTTCCTGACATGAGAGCTGCCCAGTGGGGATAGATACATTTTAATTAACTGAATAAGCAATGGAAGTGTATTCATCGCTTTGCAAAATCCAAACTGAAATTAAAAACATTCATCACTTCTCACAATATTCCCAATAGTCTATTAAGAAGTTTGTCAGTGTCACTTGTTGAAAAAATCTTATGCTTTGCTCCTCTGTTCCTGCACAGCTAAGGGGCAAGAGATGTAACAAAATTGACTAAAAAAATGAAAATTATTTTGGTACTTTAGTGCCATTAAAATGCACAGATTAGAATAATATGTATATTTGGAGATACTGTACATTAAATTAAGTGGTTTGGGGTTACTTTCATATTAAAGAGGGAAGAATCAGTCATTCATTAGAGGATGAATTGTGGACAAATTGTTTATTCAATCACTGAATACAGGGAGTGAATAGTGACAGTATACCATGAGAAATCATCAGGTGTGCTGTAGAAAATGATCCAGTTTCACCTGCTTGGTACTGTAAGTGAGTACTGTGATATAGGTACTTATACAGCACACAACAATGATCCGTTCTACAACAACAGGCTCCTGTTTCCCTTTACAAAATAAAAAATAAAAGTGAAAGTGAACTGGCCCTGAAGCAGTGCATTCTATTGATAAAGCCCCCGCCTCACTAGTGATATGTGGATTAACGAGTTCCCCATGAACCCTGAGTATCAGGTTGGACAGGATGAGATTTACCTCCCATACTATTATACAACGAACCCCAATCTGGGGGTCCGTCCGAGGGGTCGCTGATGCACCACTCTCAGCTTTCTTGTTCCAAACGCATCCCAATGTGCTCAAACCTTTCCCCCCCCCACCTTTGTGTTCAACTAAACAGGCCCTGGATTCACACTGAGTGAGTAAATTGAGGCTAGATTTGCATTATATTTCAATAAATATACTTTTTGTGACATTTTTGTTTGGTGGTGTGCTTTGGGATTTTTATAATATAAATAAATATGTGCAGTGGCTCCAAAAGACTGGGAAACACTGGAATACAGTGACTCATCGTTCAATATTAGGTGTGTCTACAAGCAGTGCACAACGACACCTGGAACTACGTCTCATGGGCCCATCATGAGCGGATCTGATCTGGCACTAAGATGACGACGGTGAGAGACTTCACCACAGCTCAAACCTGCTCCTAACCTGCCAATGGCACGTTTCTGTTGTATTTTAAGTCTTGGCAAAAACATCTTGGCATTTTCTTTGCTGCTTTTATATAGACTATTGACCACACCTACAGTTACTCATGAGCAACATATGCAAAATAGGTACCTGAGCAAATCATTTCTTGGAAATGACACCATGTTTGGTTTTTAATGGTGTTATTGTACATCTTATAACAGTGAATACTTAGATGCGTACCTGCTGGTGTGTAGGCAAAGGACGTGGTGTAATGTCCCAGCTGCTTCCTTCTGTGGTGGCGACAATACAGCCAGCTACTAAAGCCCATTAGCACCAGCCATGCAGCAACGCCCAGCCCTGCGATGAAGGCCGGTTGGCAAACGACATTTGTGATCTGCTCTGATAAACTAAAATTGCCACCTTTCGCCACAGACTTGTCCACCGGTGAAGCTAAAAGGACAAGAAATAAAAGACAGAGCAAAGACAGAGTGAAGAGCTGTAATAATCTTTTAAACGTTTCTGTTCTGTATATTTTTTTTAGATTGTGTAACAGCATAGAAACACTTAAATTGCAGTAAAAAGTAAAATAGACCTGGATAGATCTGGGGAAAAAAAGAAGCAACACACCTCCTCTGGGCTACAACCTGTCTAGATAACTGGCAACGCAACTGACAAGATGGTACTTTGAAGTCATAAAAGCAGAGAAATGTACTGAATCAGACATTTCCCCTCATACTATCCTCCTCAACGGCAGCCAAAAAAGTTATTTATTACTTCTTCTAACTGCATTCACATCCATTCTAACATACTTCTCTGGTGTCACATGTAAAACATTAAGTGCTGATGATGCCTCGGAGTAAAGTCACTCACATGGTACAATCGACATTTCACATTCAGAAAAACTTATGGTAAACCCAGCCGGGAGTGCACTTCTTTATCTGTAGTCATGTGCAAGTGTGAGACTCACTGAGAAGCAGACTGATGGGTGGGCTTTGGGCACCCACACCCAGGCCAGTGACAGCAGCCACCACCACAGTGTAGTGAACGTCCGGCAACAGGCCTGTCAACAAGATGGAGAGAACAGCGCCGTCCACAGTCCGGTTGATTTGCACGTCCTGATCCACGCTGTTGCTCAAACACCACACCTGATAGATGTTACATACCCAAGGGTTAACACTTGAATTCCATACGCTGAGATAAGATCATTCTTCAGAACTGAGACTTTATCTAATAGCAAATGACGGCAAATGAAAACACAGCAGAGATGAAAGAGACGAAGATGTGATAATTTTAAGTCAGATATCAAATGTACCGTGTGTAACATGCCTTTAACCATTGCGGTTTATTTTAAGTCTATGCAACCCGAGCTGTGGAGGATCATACATGTGATGGCTTTATGATCTGTGTTATTATTAACACTTCTTACAAATATATCACTATAAATCAAGATCTAATTAACTTCCATTCATCACACTCTAAGCACAAAACATCGCACTGTATTAAACCACTAAATTCTTAGTTTGATATATATTTGATAGATTTATCCAAGCAACATGGTGCTTGTGCATTATGAATCAGTTTTGTTTTTTTTTTTTTATCCATGGCCACATATTCTTTGTAGGTTTTTATTTATAGACTGTCAGTTTTTATGTACTGATTGTTGCTTCTGCTTGATAAGTGAGGCCTTACAAATGGGATTAAATGTACTGTATGTGTGCAACACATTCCCAAATATGCAAATGTTCTCCAAGAGGCACAAAAAAGTATATATTGTATCTTATTAAATTGTATTATATAACACTATACATTAGCATTTCATAATCAGTAACGTTCTAGTGATCTATGAAAACACTAAGTGATATTAACACATATTTTTATAAGAATGTCAACAAAACCTAAAAGAAAGCAAATTATACTGTCCTAATGAAAGCATGGTTTTACTCCCAGGTATTGATTTATTTCTTTTGTGGGGGGGTGGGGGTGGGGGGG